>LKNJ01005462.1:0-28059 GCA_002120245.1 Maccullochella peelii
ACATACATACACACACACATATATATATATATATATATATATATATATGCCTGTAATGATCCTATGTTACTGCTGCTGATCCCACTGAGATTCAACTGAACTCCTCCAGTCTCATTACTGCCATCAAAACTCCTCCAGGGTCAACCCGAAGAACATCTAAAAATCTGCACAAAAAACTTTTCCCATGGCTGAACCAGCTTCAGTCAGACTGGGCCCGAACAACCTGATCGGTGCACTCCATGAAGAGGAGCAACATGGCTGCCGTATACAGGTAAATATATTGTTTACTGAGCATGTCCCAAAGGTGGCTCTCTGTGCACAAACTGGGGAGCTGCACTGATCTCTCTTTAAGGAAATGGCCCCTACACTACCCATCCGTTCCCCAGGGGTCCAAATGGCTTCATGGGACTTTAAGCTTTGTTTGAAGCCAGTAGAGAACTACATGAGCGACTGGTCTCTCACCGCTTGCTGCTCCGGTGCAGAGTCATATTCGCTCCTTTGTGTTCAAACGTAGCCAGAAGAGACTTCTGTTCGTCGTTCAGACAGGCGCTGGACTTACTGTCGTGGACCAGGATGTCACACATGAGCTGCATCTGCCTCTGCTGGGAATCAGAGACAACAACAGTGATGAGGCGCTGTAGGCAGTGAGTAAAGTGAGTTTGTGCCGTAGCTTCAGCTTCTTCTGTCTGCAGTCAAAAAGCAGAAAGATGGTGGAGTTCGACGGGAGAGAGCAGACAGAGTGGCCTGCCATGCTGCCACATGGGTTTCTTGTTTGTTTAAATGTATTCTTAACAGTTTTTTAATATTAAAAGCAACATCAGAGACCGTCAGAGTCTGTGGCTCTTGTGTAGCAGGCTGCTGATTTGCTCAGTGTGACACCACACTGATATCATTGCTTTATGCAAGATTTGATTGGCTGTATGGAAATAAGGTCTCCATCTTGAAACCAAAAGATATAAAATATAAATTTCTCCCTTTTGGTTTCTGACTTTTTCCTCACAGGAGAAAACAGGAAGTGACCACCCCCCCTCCCCTGCAGGCAGCAGTTGTAGTTCAGGTTGAGTTTGTTGGGACTCACCAGGTACTGATAGTCGCCTTCGATCTTGTAGCGTTTCTTCATCTCCACGTCCAGCTGGTTTCGAGCGTGTTTCAGTTTGACTTCCAGCGCAGCTTTGGCCACGTCAGACTTCACCAGCAGCTCTTTGTACTTCTTCAGCTCCAGCTCGGCGTGCAGCCAGCACTTCCTGACTGTCTCAAAGTTCTTCACCACTTCAACAAACTCTGAAAGAACCGCAGAAAAATTAGTTGGTGCAGAACATCTGGAGAGAGAAAACATCTTAGGACTCCTCTTGCTCTCCACTCATCACTTCCTGTCTGCAACTCTGCTGCCACCAATCCAATAAAAAAGGGAACCCTAACCCTAACCCTTCTGTCTCTAAATACTACAATACCCATGAGCCTCAGGTGTTGTTGCTGCAGAGAAGAAGCAAGTCAGAGTTGTGAATGTTTGATCAGGTTTCTACAAAGTGTGAAATTTAGCTTCAGCTCGCCGACAGACTGTGGAGCTCTGTGATTGGCTGTTTGATAGTGACATGCACCTTGGCCCTTCAGTTTTGGACTTTTCTTTTCTAACTCAGTTCATCTTTTGTTCTGATGATTCAACAGTTTGATGTTGAACATAAACTGTCAGTCAGCAGCACTGAACATGAGGAACATGAAGCAGACTGTTCCTGCAGGAACCTCAAATACCAGCTCACACTGCACAGTTCTGTTAGAACCAAGTTTGTGTAGAATGTTTGGAGGAAAAATGAGAGAATTAAGAACCATCTTCAGGTTCAGAGTCGGTCCTACAACAACTTCCTGTTTCATTATTCTGGATTGAAATGAATGACAAAATGCTGGTCTGAGGTGGCTCTCAGGTTCCTTCACACAGACGGTGTGAACTATTCCTGGGTCAGGGTTGTCCTGGTGTGTTTGAATGAATCCGGCTCACCCAGATCCGTGTTGACAGTGTTTTCCTCCATAGTGATCCTCTGAAGACAGAGAGCCAGCAGCTCCTCCACGATGAGCCGAGACTCCCCCATCACCGTCCAGTCCGCCCCCCCGCCTCCAGCTGCAACATTAAAAGGAACAAGCCGACTCTTATTTTGGTAGGTCTGTGCAGGCTTCCTGCAGGTTCACCCAGTTCAAGACTTTTTAATGATCACATCAAATATTATTTAGAGTCACGATCAAAGCATGATGGGAAACCAGCTTTAATTCCTAATGATGTAATTAGTTCAAGGACCCAGATCTGGACCCAGACAAGCCGCAGGAAACGGAAGGATTGATTAACCAATTCAAAATAATTAATAAAGTTTTTGCTGAACTAGAGCTGCAACTGATTGATCTGCAGATTATTTTTAATTAATTTACCAGATCACGTCTTTGATTCCATTTCCTCTCAACAGAATCTCTTTTCACAACATTTGACTTTTTTTAAATGAAACAATGATTGAAAAAGTTGCTGATTCATTTTCTGTTGATCAATTAATCCAATAATGCAGCTCAACTAAAGTCTGGACCTGTCCACTCTTTAACTCTTTAATGTCTTTTACAAACTCAGTTTAAAGCGTCCCCCCCACCCACACACACACACACACACACACACACACACACTGACAGTCACGTGTTTTATCTCTCAGCCCAACAAAACTGCGTCCTCCGAAAGGCAAGAGAAACAGCAGCCGACAGACAGACGTGAGTGAGTGCGCGGATACACAGGTGACAGTCTGTTTAAACTCACCGCAGGTTGAAGGTGAAGCTGCAGCTCATCAGCTGCTTCATTCATTTGTCGTGTTTCTGTGACCACGTGATCTTACCTGCTCTTCCTATTGTTGGTGATGTCATCGGCGCGGCTGGTTCATCACGTGGTTTTTCAGCAAAGGTAAATCAGGCTGGTTGGAGCTGAACTGGGACGCGTTCAGCAGCGCCGGCAGACACAAGCTGCATCCCAGTCCCACCGTTTCCAGCAGCCTTCAGAGAATATACCGGAAGTCCCAGAAATATTTACACCATGTTAGATCCACCTGTAGTTTGCAGAACGGTTCAGATAGCTATGGCCGAAGAAATGGCAATTGTCCAATAAATAATCAATAAATTGTTCAGAAGTGAACTTTGACTCATTGTGAATCATTTCACTTACTGTCACATGATATGTAGCCAGAGAATAATGTCTGCACTGTATTCCTCATCTTAATGGACATGTGGTTTGTGATATTTAATATTTCACAAATAGAAAAACAAAGTGGGTTTTTCTAAAATAATAAAAGTACTTTTCCCAGTGGTCCAAGTTTGTTTAATGAGGCCACTGTTATAACTGAGTGTGTGTGTGTGTGTGTGTGTGTGTGTGTGTATATGTATATATATATATAAACAGTGTTATTCTTTTAAGAGGTTTTCTGTTGCTTCACAATAGCTAACTGAATTCTTGGACTATTCCACTTCTCTGACAGATGTCATCAAGTTGTAAATTAGGCTTTCTTATAATCTTTATGTATAGATTTATTTATACTTGTTTATAATTATATATATTTGGACATGTGTGTGTATCTGGCATTGTATCCTATGCTTCGTTTTTTTATGTCTGCCTCGTAAAGCACTTTGTAATTACATAAGGAGTTGGTCTAGACCTGCTCTTTATGACAAAGTGCCCTGAGATAACTTTGTTATGATATGGCGCTATATAAATAAAACTGAATTGAATTGAATTGAATTAATAGCTCGTTTAGAGTGCTGTATAAATAACCTTTATTATTATTATTATTATCAACCACTGAGCACAGGGGTTGGTAAACCGAGCGCAGGGATTGGTAAACCGAGCACACCGATTTAATTCTGGTTTTGCATTCTGAGAAAACTGTTAAATGCATCAATTACTTTATCAATAACAAAAATTAACTTTATCAATAAATTAAAAAGTAAAAGATATTGAGTCATGACAGGACTAACTCTGGAGTCCAGCTAAGTAAGTTCAGAACAATAGAAACACTCATCAGGACTGAACACGTCACTCTACCACAGACTAATTAATTTATACCAGAACAATATGGATTCATATTACTATAATGGTCTCACAGTGATACAGATTTAGTGGTTCAGACTGATGTCAGATAAGAGTGATGTGGACAGAATCAGAGAAGTATATATAGTATATATATAGTATACATAGAAAATGTATGTAAAGGCACGGCCATTTAAAAATCATACAAGCCTTGAACAATAGTCAAGACATTTTCCTTTAGACATAATTAGATTCAGTTCCAGACAGTTGTTAGTGTTTTATATATATATGTGTGTGTATATATGTATATATATATGTGTGTGTATATATGTATATATATGTGTGTGTATATGTGTATGTATATATATGTGTGTGTATATGTGTATATATATATATGTGTGTGTATATATGTGTATATATATATGTGTGTGTATATATGTGTATATATATATGAGTGTGTATATATGTGTATATATATATGTGTGTGTATATATGTGTATATATATATGTGTGTGTATATATGTGTATATATATATGTGTGTGTGTGTATATATGTGTATATATATATATATGAACAGTGTTATTCTTTTAAGAGGTTTTCTGTTGCTTCACAATAGCTAACTGAATTCTTGGACTATTCCACTTCTCTGACAGATGTCATCAAGTTGTAAATTAGGCTTTCTTATAATCTTTATGTATAGATTTATTTATACTTGTTTATAATTATATATATTTGGACATGTGTGTGTATCTGGCATTGTATCCTATGCTTCGTTTTTTTATGTCTGCCTCGTAAAGCACTTTGTAATAGCTCGTTTAGAGTGCTGTATAAATAATCTTTATTATTATTATTATTATTATTATCAACCACACCAAATATGTTTGTTACAGATAAACCGTCACTGAGCAACACATAGCAACAATCTAACGTTAAATATCACAATTACTTAGAAAATTAGGATTTTCCACAAAACGTGGTGTTTGTGGTCAATCAGCTCTTTGATCAGGCAACAGCCAGGCGTTTCCCATCATGCCCTGGGTCTTGCAGTGGAGAGCATGGATGTATAATAAGACCTGAATAGGGCGCTGCTGCTCAGCCTTGCTTCCAGTGTTTCCCAGTGGCCACTCGCGGTATTGCAGTGAAAAGTTCCCCTGCGGCCCAAAAAGCATTTTCCCCACAGACCTACATTGTAAAAGGTTTTATATTTGTAAAACTTTTCTCAAGACAAGAAAAGCTATTTAAAAATCTGTGACAATGGAAAGTCTATGGGCTGAGTGTGAACTGGTGGGCGGGGCCAGCGGGAGAAACCCGCTCTACTGTGTGTATTCAGTGGGCTGCATACCCTGGAAGTAAACCTGGAAGATAGAAACATTTTTGGCGTATGCGCCCATGGATGTATAATAAGAACTGGATACTGGACCCATGTATGGTGCCTATTCAGTCCAATAAGAATTGCTCGCCTGGCGCATATGCCCAAAAAGGTTTTATGGGTTTACTTCCAGGGAATATGTCCAATACTTTTGTTTATGACCAAATACCTGCAGAACTAATGACATTCCCATCAGCTTCAGCTGTGCTTTGTGTTTACTACTAATAGGCTAGTGTTAGCATGCTAACAAGCTAATCTAAGATGAATATGGTAATCATTATACCTGCCAAAAGCATGTTAGCATGTACAGAGCTGCTAGCATGGCTGTAGGTGTGTTGGACAGCAATGTATAAAAACTGACATCTCACTCCGCTGTGTTTCTCTTCACAGTTTATTCATGCAGCTCTCATCACAACTGGAAGTAGTTTCACATTCAGGAACGACAGGAACAGCAACAACAACAAGATAACCCTAACCCTCTTCATATACACACTGCCATGTCTGCACATGAGTTCATGTCCTCCATTTTGGTTCCAGTGCATCTGTGAGGACAGAAAAACAACTGGCTGCTACAGAAACAGTTCAGCCTGCAGGACCAGAGCCGCCATGTTGGAGCTGAATCTGTACTACAGGGATTAATAAGGACGCCACGTTGGCCAGTCACAGTGACTTCCTGGAGTCTTGTTGGTTGCTTGGCAACCTCATGGCGATTACAAGACTCCATCTGTTCCCCCTGTTTCCAGTCTATATGCTAAGCTAAGCTAACCAGCTGCTGGCTGTAGCGTCAATCTGAACATCTAACCCTTGAAATACGAAACTATTCCTTTAAGGACACAAATGTCAACACATCTTGTACATTTTGTTTAACTTGTTCATAGCAATATGTTACTATAGCAACAGCTTGGCACCAACATGGCTGCCATGGACTGCACAGTGGCTGAACTGTGTGTGAGTACTACGATCACTGATGCTAACACTGCCAGGATACAAAACCTGTAAAAAATACAAAATGATCATGGTATCAAATGAAGCCTTTACAAAGCAAATACAGTTATAAATCCCTTCAGGGGTCATCAGAGGTCACAGAGCAGGGAGGGGAGGGGGTCTGCAGCTGTGATATTACAGGCTGAAAAAAGATTGTTTTAGTCCTTCTACAGGCAGGGTCAGGGGTCAAAGGACATGGTAGATATGTTGACCCTCTACCACAATGGATGTATTTATGGAAGTGATACGGCACCATCACTCAGCCTTGCTGTTAGTTTGTCCCAGTGGACACACGCAGTACTGCAACTAAAAATTCCCCTGCAGGTTAGAAATTACATTTTTCCAAGAAATGTTTTTTCCCCCATAAACCTCCATCATATGGAGCCCCCAAATGGTCATCTGATCATATGGATTGGTAAATCGAGCATATGGACTGGTAAACCTAGTGCAGGGATTGGTAAACCGAGCGCAAGGATTGGTAAACTGAGCATATGGCTTGGTAAACCTCGTGCAGGGATTGGTAAACTGAGCGCAGGGATTGGGAAACCGAGCGTATGGATTGGTAAACCGGGCGCAGGGGTTGGTAAACCGAGCGCACAGATTGGTAAACCTAGTGCAGGGATTGGTAAACTGAGCGCAGGGATTGGTAAACCGAGCACAGGAATTGGTAAAACAAACATATGGATTTGTAAACTGAGTGCAGGGATTGGTAAACCGAGCGCACAGATTGGTAAACCTAGTGCAGGGATTGGTAAACTGAGCGCAGAGATTGGTAAACCGAGCATATGGATTGGTAAACTGAGCGCAGGGATTGGTAAACCTAGTGCAGGGATTGGTAAACCGAGCATATGAATTTGTAAACTTAGTGCACGAACTGGTAAACCTAGTGCAGGGATTGGTAAACTGAGCGCAGGGATTGGTAAACCGAGCACAGGGATTGGTAAACCGAGCATACGGATTGGTAAACCTAGAGCAGGGATTGGTAAACCGAGTGCACGGATTGGTAAACCCAGTGCAGGGATTGGTAAACTGAGTGCAGGGATTGGTAAACCAAGCATATGAATTTGTAAACCTAGTGCACGGACTGGTAAACCTAGTGCAGGGATTGGTAAACCGAGCGCATGGATTGGTAAACCAAGCGTATGGATTTGTAAACCTAGTGCAGGGACTGGTAAACCTGGTGCAGGGATTGGTAAACTGAGCACAGGGGTTGGTAAACTGAGCACAGGGGTTGGTAAACCGAGCGCAGGGATTGGTAAACCGAGCACACCAATTGTTGGTGAGCTTCTAGTCACTTTGCTTTAAACAGGTCAGTTTAAAGATCAGAATCTTATCCTCAAAACTTAAAAATGTGGTTAGGGGTCGTGATATTGAAGGGATTGCTACTTGCAGGCTACTGGATTTATTAGCACCATTTATAGTCAGTTGTTGATGTTTTGAAGTTCTAAAAAAGTCTGAAAGTTTAATTCTGGTTTTGCATTCTGAGAAAACTGTTAAATGCATCAATTACTTTATCAATAACAAAAATTAACTTTATCAATAAATTAAAAAGTAAAAGATATTGAGTCATGACAGGACTAACTCTGGAGTCCAGCTAAGTAAGTTCAGAACAATAGAAACACTCATCAGGACTGAACACGTCACTCTACCACAGACTAATTAATTTATACCAGAACAATATGGATTCATATTACTATAATGGTCTCACAGTGATACAGATTTAGTGGTTCAGACTGATGTCAGATAAGAGTGATGTGGACCTGGAACAATTCCGTTATAAAAGACCTTCAATTAGATGAAGACAGGAAATATTACAGAGTTAATGTTAATATTGACCTTAGAGTAATGACTACAGTGATGTTAAGACAATATGAATTTAATTTACAATGAGTAGAATGTGTTTATGGAAAGAATGGAAGAAATGTTTTGATGAGGACAGCTGGTAATACAAACCTCTAGAAACATCTGGGAACAACCAGTCACAGCAGGTTACAGCTCTAACAAAGAAAACCCAGTAAACCCAGTTTGAAAAGTGTACTGGTGGTAAACAGTTTGTCTTCAGATGTGTTTTCTGATTATGAAATGATGTGAACACATCTGTACTGCTAATGAAACAGCACAAAAAGAAACAGGAATTATGTTCTGGGGTTATACTACTACTACTACTACAGTGAAAACTGCTTATAGTGATCAATTTGACCCGGACAGGCGTGATCACTATAAGCGGTTTCCACTGTACTCCTACTGTACTACTTCCTTATCAGAGATCACTGAGAGACAAAGAGAACATGATGAAGTGATGAGTTTTAGGACAGATGAGATGGAATTTTGTTGAGTACACATGTGTAAGGATTAGAGAACTTCAAATGACTGATTCCAAGAACTATACCAATAACATTCAGTACTAGTTAAAGTAATGTTGTTGTAGGGTATAGTACCAGTTGTTGGGTTGTAGTACCATTGTTGTAACATTCAGTACTACTTCAGTTGAAGCACAGTTGTTGCAGGGTTAAGTACTAGTTTTAGGGTTAGTACTAGCTGTAGGATTGTTGTAAGGTTTAGTACTAGCTAAAGTACTACTGTAATAGTTTTAAGTAGAATACATTCTACAGGACAAAGTCCTCTTTGTAGTGTTGTTCACCTTTTAGTATCAGCTCAGCTGGCTTGGAACCTCGTCCAAGGTGACACAAAAAAAAAGTACCATGTACTATCAAAAACTTTTGCCAATGGAAAACCAAAAAAGAATGATTCCAAGTGGGTTGAGTCGAGCTGAGCCGTACCATGCAGTAGGGTAAGCAGGGTTTAATAGTTTGTATAGTTAAGAGTTTTACAACCATTGTTTCAGCATTTAGTACTAGCTGAAGTACCTTTGCTTTAGAATTTAGTACTAGTTGATACTAGTAGAAGAATAATTATAGTAAGATTTAGTACTTTAATTTAGTTTATAACTACTTGCTGAATTGTAGGGTTAAGTACTAGTTGAAGTACCATTATTGTAGGATTCAGTTCTGCTAGTTGCTGTTACTGTTTTCAAACTATTTATTAGTAGTTGCAGTGTTTAATACTAGCTGCAGGGTTGAAGTAGGGTTCAGTAGTTACTATTAAAGTAGTAGAAGTACTATTGAGGTTGTAGTACTATTGTAAAGTTACAGGGTTTGTAAGGTTGTAATAGGGTTCAGCACTAGTTAAAGTACTACTGTTATAGGATTTGTAGTGTTGTAGTAGGGTTTAATGCTATCTATGGGGTTGTAGTAGGATTAAGTACTAGTTAAAGTACTACCATTGTAGGATGTGTAAGGTTGTAGTAGGGTCTGGCTGTATTTTGTAGTAAAGGTGACACTTTTTTTTGTTGGACAAAATCAAAGTGACAGTTTGATTCTTGTTTCAAGATAAGGAAGTAATGTTGGATCGTCCACCAGGTGGCGCCACAATCCTCTGAGTAGAGCGACGAGGTATGTGGTCGTCAACCTGAGCTCCTGGGAAGAAGAAGAAGATTTGAATCAGTGATGTTAATCATTTTACTTCTTTTTCTTCTAACTACAGTACTAAGCTGCTGTATGTATAAACTGTCTGTGGTCTAAACTACGAAGTGTTTATCCAGAATGCAACTCAGAGTCAATCAGCTGTAGTTGATCAGATTTTGGATCGGAATACTGTAGATACGTGTGTGTGTGTGTGTGTGTGTGTGTGTGTGTGTGTCCTGCATATATGAACATTACCTGCCAGTGTGAATCCTGATTGGTGAAGGTTTCGGGGGCCGGTCTGGGTTTTCGGACAGGGGGGCCCCCTGGTGGTTGGAGTTGGCGGGACTGATTTAGTCATACTGATGACATCATGGACTGGACCATCGTAATTTCCACGGGGGACGCCGCGAGCCTCAGCCATCTGAGATGAAGAGAGAAAACATCTTTGATTGATCCGTTAACTGATCAACTAGTTTACTTATCAACTAGTTCATCAACTAGACAGAGGATGAACCTGTTATTTGTTGCTTGTTGGCCTCCACCTGTAAACAACTTGTTGATCTGTCAGTTAACTCATTGGTTACCATGCTGTGATCTCTGATTCTCTGTTAGAGAAGGAATAAACTGGTTGGTTAACTTGCTGCAAACACTGATCCTCTGTGGTGGTGGTTATCTGGTCAACCAGTTGATTGGTAGTTTAGTTACCTTGCTGTATGCTCTGATCCTCTGTCAAAGTTTTCTATAGTTAACTGGTTAACCAGTAGGTAAGCTGGTTTATTTGTTAACCAGTTGTTTAGTTACCTTGCTGCGGGCTCTGATCCTCTTGTAGACAACGTCGGGGAAAGCCTTCCTGGGGACGAAGCGTCCTGAACCTTCAGTCACGTTAAATTTTCCATCCTGCAGAACGACTCGACCGCCGCTGATCACCACCGATGCCACGCCTCGAAACTCCAAACCCTCTAAGATGTTCACCTCCACCGTCTGTACACAGACAAGCAGCATGGTGAGGAAGATGATGATGATGAGTTTACGATGACTAATGATGAATGTTAATTATGGATGATGAAGATCGATGTGTTGTTACCAGGTTGTGAGTCTTTGCAGAAACAGTTCGTGTCTCTTTTGGGTTCCAGACTACGATATCAGCATCTGAACCTACAGCAATCCGTCCTGAACACATTGAGGACAGATACATGTACTGTGTTACAGATATCTGAATATTGTTTTAAACAAACATTAACATCACTGCTGCTGGATATTTGCATGAACATAGCATGAAATTTCCTGAGGTGGATGTTCAACTACTACTGGGTTAATATAACTTCAGTTCAAGTTCAATTTCCATCTCATTCTGAGTAAAAAGGAGATAAATCACAGATGAAGTAAACCTGTCCTCCTTTATGCTCGTTCGTCAGTAAATGTAGTGCAGTAACTGTGTCTTTAAGGTGATACCTTTACGTGGGTAAATATTGAAGAGTTTAGCAGCGTTGGTGCTTGTTACTGCAACAAATTCGTTCTCATCCATCTTCCCCGTGGACTGCAGAGACAGAATGACAAAAATTGAAATAACGACATATTTAAGGTGACATCAGAAGGAAGAAGCTGCTCTATTTCACTAGCAGTCTCCACATATGAAGTGAAGTGGAAACTTTCTGATAATTTAGAGTTTACATACATTTATACAACCCAATACGACATCCTCTGTCCATAGAGCCTCAATTTAGATAAAGAAAAAATCCATAAAAACTCTTTAACAGGAGAAATAGGACGTTTTATGAAATTTAATTCAATTCAGTTTTATTTATATAGCACCATATCATAACAAAGTTATCTCAGGGCACTTTTACATAAAGAGCAGTGCTAGACCAACTCCTTATGAAATATGTCTGCACTTTCACTTATGCAAAAACTCGGTATTATTCAATATTTTTAGGGATGTAGGATCCAACTTTTTTTCTTTTGATACAGAATCCGATACCTGAACTCAGAGCTTCTGCTGATACTGTGTACAAAAGTGATACCAGAGCTCTCTTTTTCACTGAACTCTGCAAACCTCATATTTGGAGTTCATTGGAATTGTTTTTTTTTGTAAGGTAGCATGTCTGGTGATGCTGTAGCCTTTATAAACTGAAATAGTGGCCTGCCATGACTGAATGAATGTAACCGTAGCGAAAACAATGAATTTTCAACAAACAATATTTGAATGTGGATCGTCACATCTGGCCGAGTACTGATCCCCTTTATGAAGTCTACAGTGATATTGGTCCAGTGTATCGGATGGGATTGTTACCATTTTTTCCTACAACAGAGCATATTTTAGTTGCAGGGCTTATTGTGCATTTGTCTCTCTGTACTGAAAACAAACTCATGACTTCCATTTACAGCATAAAGCCCTCAGTCTGTTTCAAATAAAGTGCTTGTTGGATTGTCTAACAGCGTCTGAAACCTCCTTTTCTGCAGTGGACAAAGGGAGGCTGTGACAAATCCTTAATTCTCTGAACCTGATATCCCACCTACTGCACTCTGTGATTGGTCAGCTATATGGAGGTGAGATAGTAGGTGGGGTTTGAACTTCCCTCTTGGCTCTCTTTTTTCCCCATTCTTCACACAACTATTTCTGTCACTTTTCATGTGAATAGCTGAGGTCAACACTATGAATGTCTTCTGGGAGATACTGTCTGAAAATGTGTTCTGTTATCCACATTTGTACGATTCATGCTGTGGAAACTTATTTTACCACAGCTCTGTCCCACACCACAGACATCCTCTCCTCAATCCCGTTGGTTCCCTCTGGGATCAGTGTGAAGTCATCTTTACCAACAGCTTTCTGAGCTGTGGAGAAGCTGGCCTGAGCGCTGGACGCCACCTGGAGGTCTCCACTGGAAAAAAAACACACAACAGACACCTGTCAGGTTCACCTGGAGCACCTGGATTGTTGAGGTGGAAGGTGAGGCTACATTAATGCTAACTATGCTAACAGGGAGGTAGAATCATACTAACCATGCTAACAGGGAGGTCAGATACTGTGGAGTGGAAGGGTCAGGGTTGAGAGGCGGGCTCATGACGAATGCAGCAGCTGTGGCCCAGTCTTTGGACCAATAGTGAGAACCGTCAGTGGCCAGGCTGGCTGTGATTGGTTCCCCGTACACCACCATACCTGAGGACAGAAACAGGAGGATATTTAACCTATTACATCTGCATGCACCTCTCCAAGAATACCCACCTTATTGTTGTGGAGGGGTTTGTGCGTCATGAAATCAGTGGTCCATGTTCAGAACTTCACTTGTGGTCAGAAGGTCATTAGTGCCGGTCACGGTGGCAACCTGAGAATCCTGAGGAAGTCGTCAAGCTGAAGAAGGAAGCCTTTCGGGCCTGGTTGACCCAGGGGTCTTCTGAAGCAGTAGACAGATACCGAATGGCCAGAAGGACTGCAGCTTCGGTGGTCACCAAAACAAAAGCAGGCCTGGGAAGGGAGCATGCTGCAGAGTGCCTGGTGGCTGGGCATGCACCAATCAGCCCAAAGGTGCTTTGCGAGCCCACTGCCTGTGGGTCAGTTGCCAAACTCCTGGAGAGGGGCTAGAGGGTATTTTTCTCCCCGAAGGTATCGAGGGTGAAAGGCACCAGTCAGGTGTCGTGTTACTCACGAACCCCTGGCTGAGGGCTGCTGTGTTAGAGTTTTCTCAAGAGGGTCACTGAGAGTAAAGCTCTGAATGTTGCACCAATGCGTATGCACAAAAAAGCTTTTTGGAATCTCTAGGTGGGGTCCTGGAGAGGGCGCCGGGGACATTAAAGCTTATGTGGGCAACAACTGTGTTGCAGTGATGTGTCCGGGGAAACCCGGGACATTGAGTCTGAGTGGGTCATGTTCAAAGCTTCCATTGTAGAGGTGGCTGCTCATAGTTGTGGTTAGAAGGTCAGCAGTGCCTGTCGTGGCAGCAACCAAAGAACCAGCTGGTGCCCAACAGCAGTGAAGTAGGATGTCAAGCTGAAGAAGCAGACCTCTCAGGATGGTTGGCCCAGGTGACTCCTGAAGCAGCAGACAGGTATCAGGAGGTCAGGTGGACTGCAGCTTCTGTGGTCACTGAAGCAAAAACTCTGGTGTGGGAAGAATTCGAAGGTCATGGAGAAGGACTTTTGAGTTGACCTCAAAGAGGTTTTGACAAACCGTCAGGAGGAGGCAGAATTTAGTCCAGCTTGTTTTAAGCAGGGAGGAGAACTGCTGATTAGGACGGAGGATATTGTTGGACGGAAAACATTGAGGAGGCAGAGCTGGAAGACTTCCCTGGCAGAAACATCACTGAGAGAGTCAAAAAGCTCTGCAGTGACAGAAGGTGTGGATGGGATTCACCCTGAGATGCTGAAAGCTCTGGACATTGTTGGACTGTCTTGGTTTACTCTTTAGTGTCTCATGGAGGTGTAAGACAGTACCTGACAGACTCTAAATTCAATTTATAGTTAAATCTGAACCTAATCTGGATTAAAGGGCATGATGAAGAACAGATGAGGATGATGATGTCACCTTTTTTCCTGGCTTTCGCGATGACATCAGCAGCAGATTTGCTCATGACCTTGGTAACATACAGTGGACAGTTGGCCTGTTTGGCAATCGTGATGGCCCGATACACCGCCTCCGTCTCCACCTGAAACACAACATGACAACACACACTCATCATCAGTAACACAGAGTATGACAACACAGGTGTGCTACAGGTGTAATTACAGGTGTGTCTGAGGAGTGTCTCATGTGTGTTACAGGTGTGTGTACCTCCTCAGGATGAGATAAAACGTGCCCTTCAGGTCCAGTGATGCCGAGACAGAGTAGCTTCTTCTGTTCCTGAAACACAAACCAGTTTATACCAGTCTAAATTCACTGTGTCGGTGTGACTGTACTGAAAAAAGCACGAGCTATTGTCTCCATGGTCAGGACCTATTACCTCATCAATGATGTCACCATTCTCAGCGTGGACCTGTGCGATGGCTCCAAGATCCCGGAGGACCCCAAACGCCTCGTAGAGCTAAAACCATGAAAACAGTGAGCAAATTCAGTGATATGAAGAGAAACATTGACATATAACTGTAACCCCAGCACCAACAAACAAACAATAACAATAATAATTTAACTGTAGTTCACCTGAGAGTCTGAGCTCTGGTATTTGTCTTTGTAGGCCATGAAGAACAGGAAAGAGTTCACACCTGAAACACAAATAGTTAATACATAGTACAGGAGCTAAAGAGCAACTGAACACCCCGGTTTAGCTTGAACACGCCCCTTCACCAATTCAAAACATGTATTGTTTCCACCAACTTGCAGAGATGTTTTAGTATTTGACAGTCAGGAAGAAACATAAACTGAGTAAGTACACTAGAGAACACACTGAACCACTGGTAAGTAACCACTGGAGGTCTGGATGTCGACGACCCCGCAAAATCCACCACTGCACCAACTGTTGTGTGTTGTTGTACCAAAACAAACATGGATGCCAACCAGCAGCAACGTGGTCCGATCAGTCATCACAGCCAAATCATAGTCGGCTCAACAGTCCAAATGTGAGTCCCCGTCTGTACTCTGTTCCAGTCTGTTCCGGTCTGTTTCGGTCCTCTCTCTCTGTGTCTAATCTATGATTATTTTAAACATAGCTGATATTTACGAGTCTAGTCAGGAAGTCGTCCTGATGTTCTTTATTCAGAAAGTTTGATCAGCATCAATTTAAAATGTAGTCTGTAACTAACTGGAAGCTAAAGGGTCACTCCAGTTCACGTGATCTCTGGTTCTGTCTTGGTTAATTTTTGTGTTTTATGTTTCGTTTCCTGGTTGTGTTTTTGTCTTTTTGTGTCTTTAGTGATGATCAGTAACCTGTCCTCTGACCTTTATCTTTGATGAGTGTCTCCAGCTCCTCGTACAGTCCTTCATGCCAGCGAGTGATGTCCAGGTGTAGAGAGAAGTCGCAACACGCCCTCTGCTCGGCTGTCTCCCTCCACTGATCAAACGCTGACAGTAAACTAGTCCCGGGCTCCACCAGCACATGGTCCACTGTAAACACAACCCACCACTGTTATTACTACTGTGCTCTGACTGAAGCCTTATTGATGAGTATTGGTAGGTTATTGGTAATAGTCTGACTGATGGTAGTGGTTCCTCCAGACACGGCGGCTCTGGTTCCCTGGTAGAAGTCGTCTGCCGGGTTCAGGCCTTTCTGCGGAGCCAGCAGGTTGGTGTTGACGTCGATTCCTCCGGGGATCACCAGCTGACCGTATGCTTCCACCGTCTTCACGCCAGACGGGACGATCAGGTTCTCACCAATCTGTCTGATCAGGACACATGACAGGAAGTCTGATGATGTCAGAGACAGTCAAACCATAGATATATACATGTAGCCCTGGCTAAAAATTTAAAACACATTTTTTTTACACATTTCTTTTTTTAGAAAAGACCTTTCTGTCAGAGGTCGACCCACAACACACCTGGAGGTCAGGTGTTCACTGAAAGGTCAAACAGGAATGAAGAGTTCTCGGCTGCTCAAAACCTTCACGGTCAACAAAAAGCCTGAGTGACTGTGAGACTGCGCTGAACAGACAATAATGATTAATAATCCATATTATTATTAATATCAGTATATTTACTTGATGGTCCCGTCCTCGACGTAGACATCAGCGTAGAACGACTGGTCGTCATTGACGATCTTTCCTCCTTTGATGATCAGACGGTCGGCCTGGATACAGACAGATAGAGAGGATGCTGGGTAAAAACAGGAAGTCTGGATATTAAACCACAGCAGACTCCAGCATTCAGAGCTTTAGTTACTGTGAGATAATAAAATCAAATGAAAATGATTCTCTGAAAACATTTCAACAGGAAGTCAAAGACATCTGACGAACACGTCGTTTGACTTTTTATGGCCCATTGTGATATTTGAAGGTTTAAAAAGATCAATAGATTTGGTTATTATAGACGGCTCATTTGAACAGCCGACATTCATGGTTCAAAGGAGAACAACTTTCAGCCAGGCACACATTGATGATGTCACACAGGTAAAAGTGACCATTGATTGACAGGAAGGCTTTTAGGATAATATTATTGGTTCCATGAAATCAAATGTCAAAACAACACGACGCCTAAATGTCCCACCTTTCCTGAAGGCACCAGTTTTTAATATATGTTAATATATGAATCTTTTTCTACATTTATTTGTTTTTATTTAATCATTATTACTATTATTATTATTCTAATTAGTGTAATAGGATATAATTCATTAATTAATCTCTCAGCATCACTGCAGCTTCACTTCACGCCTCTATAAAACCAAACCGGACCGAGCTGAGCCGGGGCGGAACGGGTCTACAGCTGCTGCACACACCAGCAGGCTGACCGGCCCGGTCTGGCTCGGTCAACCTGGTTCCCGATCAGCCCCGGTCTGGTTCTAACGGCGCGGTGATTGACAGGCGGAGCTGCAGCATCCTGCCTCACCGGCCCAGCATCATCCTGTTATCCCCCTTATCCCTTCTCGGCCCGGCTCGGCTCGGGTTGGACTTACCGCGGGTCTCACGCTGCTCTTCTTGGTCTGGAACGACATCCTGATCGATCTGTGATCGGCTGATTGATCCGCACACACGCGCACACACACACACGCACACACGCGCACACTCACAGTCTGCTATTGTTGTTCCCGTCAGCCTGACGTCATTCTGCCGACAACACACACACACACACACACACACACACACACACACACACACACACACACACACGGCTTCCGGTGGAGAGCTTCAAAGTAAAAGCCCCGGAGACGAACATTATTATTCTGTTTCATTTACAATTTTCTCATCATTTCCAACAAGTTTCCTGGAAAGAAGGAAGTCGTTTTGTTCTGATTATAGTTGAAACACACACACTCTATTCAGATCCTGTACTGCAGTAAAAGTACTAATATCACAGTGTAAAGTACTGTGTTCCTGCAGTAACAGTGTGAGTGTACTCAGTAACAGTAGTGTTCAGTATTAAAGCAGTAAATGTCCCCTGTGCCTGTTCTACTATTATATCTGATCTCATTAGATGATTATTCCTCATCATTCATGTAAAAGCAGGATTTTACTGTTGGAGCTCATTTTCAGCTAGTTTAATGATTCTTTTCATTCTGCATTCATCTGCTGATTCTTTTCTTCATTAATCCATTGATTGATTGATTTGTAAAACTTATTTTATAAACTCTTAGTTATCATCCACAACTAATCAGGTTGGAACTTTCCCTCAGGTAGCTCTGTGAGATGTTAATGAACAGGTGTTTAACCAGACATGAAACATGTCACCATCATGTGTGGAGAATAAAGTTTCTAATAATAAATCAATAATACATATTTACTGGTTTTTAAATGAAGCTTTTCCTTCAAGGAACTTCCTCTGGAAATCAGCTGATTTTCAACTGTCTCAAATGTGTGTCTCACATCATCTCTGCAGCTCGACCCAAACTACAGGAAACTTTGAATAATCCTGAAATAACCACAAAACAAAACATTAACCTTTAATCACACCGTTACATCCGGGTTCATGCGCATGCTTTTATTTTGAAAGGAGATACCCAGAAGTATTTCATGTGCTGGATGCTGATTGGTCATCCACAGACCCCATCCCGTATTGATTCCTCCATTGATGTAATGATTGATTGATTATTCTGTGTGATTGACTCACACTCAGTTATTGATTTAAAGTTGTACAGCTGACTCTTCACATCTTTTACTTCAGTAGAAGTACAAATACAACAATGTAAAAATAATCTCATTAAAGGTACAGTACAAGGTACAAATACCCCAACCTCAAAGTTCTGCAGTAATCTTTGGTGCCAGTTTCAGATTTGAAATGAAATCATTTGATTTAACGAAATGATTTTGAACGTTTCTTTTTCAGGTTTGTGGTCGACATCAAGTTTTAAAAGAATGAACTGAACTTTATCATCCACTCCAGCTTCAGACTCAGCCAATCAGGTGAATTCCACCTGATCCTTGTCAAACCTGCTGCCTACGTTACCCACAATGCAACTCCACCTCAGACAGTTGGGTGGGAGACTGGGCTGTGTTATGCTAGTAGCGGCTAATGTAGCCTGGGGCCAAAATAAATCTAAGATCTAATCTAAAAACAGTAAAATGCAGAGGACATGTGAATGCTTAATAATCAAATAATTAATAATAATTAATCTATAATCTAATTCACTAATCTCACCACGTGTTTATTACAGTAACCACGACGACCAAGGTGCCCTCACCTGAACTAAGAACTCGTTAGAACCCTGCAGACTTGTGATTATGCCATATATAATACTATATCTATTCTATTTACTTTTGATACTTTAAGTACATTTTGCTGATATTACTGAAGTAGGATTTTGAATGCAGGACTTTAACTTGTAATGGAGTATGTTTACACTGTAGTATTAGTACTTTTACTGAAGTAAAGCATCTGTATAAGCTTTCTTAAACCGGAAGTGTCAGCAGCATCAGACACAAAGATCTGAGGACTGGAGCTGAATTCCTTCTAAGAACTGTTTTCAAATTGAAGACAGTTCTGAATCTGGATAAATGAAACTTTTAAATGTTTCAGCCTTTGTTTTTAATTTCTAAAATATCAATAAATCAGTCACAAGTTTAACGAAAACTTTGTTGAGCAGCGCTCCAACACAAAGATGTTTTCAAATAAATCAAAAGTATTTTAAATGAAGTCATTTTAACCTCTCTCTCGCAGTAGTTTTCCCGGGCGTGTCCAGAGGGAAACACCACCGCCTGTCCTCCTCCTCTCGCTGCGCCTCCTCCATCAAGACTGTTGTTTCGACTTTGAGCGGCTCGGCGTCGCTGCGTCTGCGGACTGAATGCCTCAAAGTTCAAGGTTTTATTCTCGAAAGCTCCTTCGACACTGCAGAACATCCCTCCATACTTCATCCGAGGACGAGGAGAGTCCGAACCCAGCTGGGAGAGAAGAGAGGAGCAGTCATTGTCCTGAGAACACCTCCTCTCAGACATCATGGACAGATCTGATCTGAGAGCAGGCGAGGAGATGAAGAAGAGGAGAGGAGGAAGAGGGTTGGCTGAAGACCTCAGGCGATAAATGAGCAAACCAGAAGAAGGAGGTGGAGCGTAAAAAGGAGGCCATGGAGGAGGGAAACTGTAACCTCAAATTGAGACTGAGAGGAGAAATAAGAGAGAAGCTGTGAGAGGAGGAGGAGGAGGAGGAGGAGCAGGAGGAGGAGGTTTAAATGACACCAAACACAAATCTTCAACCAATCAGATTCTCATGAGAGGATGTCGTTTGAATCCTTGTTGAGTTCTTTTTGAACAAAATTTTCCAGGAACTGTTGAAACTCAGGAAATAAAAGTCTCCATCACATCTGGAGAACCAGTCAGACACTTTAGAACGGACATTATTTTCACATCATTTGGTGGCACAAGGAAAAGTTAAATCTAGAAGTTCTCAGTTCTCATGTGGTAAAGGTGATTTTTCACCTCAGCGTGTCTCCAGGTGTTTCCAGGTGCTGGGGAGTGGTACTGCATATGTTTTAAAGTAGTATAAAGCCTTCATTGTCTCAGAGGGAGCTGTGTGATAAATGTCCTCGAGTGATGTCACTTGAGTCAGCGTCGGTTGGGGCTGAAACTGAAAACAGTCTGTTGGTGTGGAGTTACCTCTGCAGCCCACTGCTCAGCTCTGCTGCAGGCTACATTAGCTGCTACTAGCATAACACACCACCATCAACCACCCAACTGTCAGAGTTGCATTGTGGGTAATGTAGGTGCCAAGAATGTGTGGAATTCCCTGGTTCTGCTGCATCGACTTAGATTTTTGAGTTCTTGAGTCTGGCAGAGTTCCAGGAGTCACATGATGAATCTGTGGAGGACTTTAAGTCATGTGTGTTTATAAATGTACAATTTGTCTGACTGACAGACTGTGGAGCTCTGTGATTGGCTGTTTGGTAGTGAAGTACAAATATTACTACTACTGCTACTACAACAGCAGCTCATCATGGACAGACTGTGGAGCTCTGTAATTGGCTGTTTGGTAGTGACATGCACCTTCCGTTTTGGACTTTTCTTTTCTAACTCAGTTGTTCATCTTTTGTTCTGATGATTCAACAGTTTGATGTTGATCATAAACTGAGGAACATGAAGCAGACTGTTCCTGCAGGAACCTCAAATACCAGCTCACACTACACGTTTTTATCGATTCATTATTAGTTGTTATTGGTTATTTGTTGACTGAAGAACGTGCTGGTGTTCAGAGTGAAGTCTGACATCATCATGTGACAACCCAGCGAGCACTCCGAATGTTTCAGGTCCAATGAACACAAAGAGACTCACAGTCCTGTTTAACTGTTTGACTTTATAGACTGACAGGAAACACACACACACACACACACACACACACACACACACACACAGAGGTCAGTGCTCATTACTGCTGATGCTCTGCAACTTGGAAGACGCTGCAGTCTGAACTGGATTCCTGTCACATTCACTTTATCTAATCACACACACACACACACACACACACACACACACAGACACACACTCAGTGGACCGTAACAAAGTCTGTATCTCCATGTTAACATGAAGCTCTCAGGTTTCAAACTGAAAGTCACTTCCTGTCTGACAGAATCTCACACACACTGTGTGTATGTGACAGTATTATATATACACAGTATATACATTGTACACACGATACACTGTATGTGTGTGACTATCATATTTTGTGTATCATGTTGTTGCAGTGTCCACTTTATTAGGAACACCTGTACACCTGCATCATACAGACAGGAGGAGGAGTCAGTGTACAGTAACCAGGGTGTGACTGAACATTTCACTCAGAAACACTGGATCAACAGAATCTGAAGGACAGTTCTTCAACAACAAAACACAAACACAGTTTTGTCTTCAGTCTCGTTTTCTCAGTCTCATTTTTAATCTGTAATCACGTCAAACTGCTGACTCTTCAGATGTTCACTGAGTTCAGACTCACAGCAGAGATAGAAAAATATCATCTGGAATAATAAAAGTACAACAGCAGGATCCAGTTTTTAAAACATGAATGGATTCATTGTGTTGATTCTGTCCTGAACCTGCTTCAGTTAAACACCGAGGATGCTGCAGGACCAACAGAAGATCATTCACACATTGTTCGTTTTACTCCGTCACCAAAGAGCATCAAAGTTAATGTTAAGAATAAAAACACAAGGAATTTGATATTGAATGACAAATTGGTCACAAAATAAAATTGAAAATGGAAAGTGAGACTCAAAGTCCTGATGTGCAATAAAAGCTTAAAGGAAAGTTTAACTGTAAAGGAAAAAGAAATAATCAATATGGTTTGAAAATTAACCAAACTACAAAATATTAAGTCATCGTTTACAATTAAACATTTTATTTTCAGATTTCCATTTCATTTTTTCAGATAGTCATTTCAAATGTCCTGATTATCTCTAGTAGCAGAGTAAAATGAAGAATGCATAAATTCATATAATAATAAATAAATAATATTATGTTTTGTGTAATGATCCTCCATTTTTCAGTCGGTTCTATGAAGAACTGACGTTGTACTTTACTGTGAAATCTCACCACATTATAATCTGTTCCAGAGACTGGATCACATCTAAATTCTGCAGAGTGACAGTGAACTGCAGCGGGTTTACTTATTGAATCCGTTTTTAAACCTGTTTCAGACTTTCGAACTTCATGCTTTGTTTCTTTAGATCAGAACATCTTTTTGTTTTGTTTTGTTGTTTTCTTGTAACAGTTCAGTCGTTCAGTTTTATGCAGCTCTGACCTCCATCAGACTGCCTGACATCAGGAAGACGTGTGTCCATCAGTTTTTGGTCCCAGGATGATTCAGGCGGGCTGAAACTATATGAAGGTTACACACTGTAACCTTAGATCCATGAGTAGAGCTGAGAGACTCTACAGTGTTGAACCACTCTTCAGTCTGCAGGTGGAGCAGCCAATCAGAACAAAGTTAAATTCAACTGTGTGAACTCATCAAGGTAACTTAGCAACCACTGCCTCTGCCTCTGTCACTGCAGCTTCATTAACCCACAAACAGGTTAGTTAACTGTAATCAACTACCTTAACACTGAAGTCATCTAGCTGAGTTAACTGTATAAATTCAGCTAACTCAGCTAGCAATGTTTAAAATCAGCTAGCTGAGCTAAAAGTGTATGAAGTCCAGCACCACTTTGGTCCAGCAGGTCCCCTGAGGCCAGAATGTGTGTTTGTCAGCTGCATATCAGGTGTAGCTAAAAGTAGCTAACAGGAAGCTAGTTAGGATGTTGCCAGTTGGTTGTTTTCACTTGGTTGAAACACAACGTTCATCTGTTGCCATGGAAACCATCCTTGTCGTCTATGAGGTGTGATGGTGCAGTTCCAGAGCCAGCTGACAGCTGGGCTCTGCTCTGATTGGCTGACAATAGCCAGAGGCAGGTCGGTGGCACAATAAAGCCAACGTGCCTAGTCAGTAAGCTGCTGGTTCCAAATCCTTCTGAATCCTCCTGCCATATGGTCTGATCCAGACTGAGCCGACCCTCCTGATTGTTCAGCTGCTGGATTGTGGAGGCCTGCAGACACTAAAATATAGACTGGAACATTGACACCTTTAATGTGACGTAAACCCTGTATACCTGGGGTAAACCCTGTATACCTGAAGTAAACCCTGTATACCTGGGGTAATCCCTGTATACCCGGGGTAATCCCTGTATACCTGGGGTAAACCCCGCATACCTGAAGTAAACCCTGGGGTAGTCCCGTATACCTGGGGTAAACTCTGTATACCTGGGATAAACTCCCTGTACCCGGGGTAAACCCTGTATACCTGGGGTAATCCCTGTATACCTGGGGTAAACCCTGTATACCTGAAGTAAACCCTGTATACCTGAAGTAAACCCTGGGGTAATCCCTGTATACCTGGGGTAAACTCTGTATACCTGAAGTGAACCCTGTATTCCTGGGGTAAACCCTGTATACCTGGGATAAACTCCCTGTACCTAGGATAAACCCTGTATACCTGAAGTAAACCCTATATACCTGGGGTAAACCCTGTATACCTGAAGTAAACCCTGTATACCTGAAGTATACCTTGTATACCTGGGATAATCCCTGTATCCCTGGGGTAAACTCTGTACACCTGCAGCAAACCCACAAAATACCTTGGGTAGACTGTTTTTTGTTGCCTAGCAACAAAATGAGTTGCCTGTAAACACTGTAAACAGTGTTGCCTGACCAAAACAACCCTTTTTGCCCTGCAGTAAACCATGTTGCTGTGTGACTCACCAGGTGCTGTTAGGACCAGAGGATGAAGGCCAAAGAGAAGAATAGAAATAGAAATAGAAACTAAAAGAAAAAGAAGAAGAAAACAGTGGTGAGTCAGTTGAAAGTCACAGAAAGCAGCTTGTTTACATACCACTAGCTTTCACAGTGCACATTTGTTACCATGGTGATGGAACAAGCTGTTGAAAGCTGGACTGACTGTAAATCCATGTCTCCATCCAAAACCAGACTTTATTGTGTTTATATTAGTTTAGTGGTAGTAGTAGTTTAGTAGCATTACCTTCTCCTCTAGCTCTTTAATCTGTCGTTTCTGTGCTTCTATACATTCCTCCAGCTCCTTGTTCCTCTGTCAAACACACAAACATCATGTCAGGTAAAAGTTTATCTATCAGGTATGAATGTTTGACCTGTTGTTTGAAGATTTACCTGTTGTGTGAGCTGCAGTAGTTCCATCCTCTCTCTGAGGATCTGTGCGTCCCTCTCTCTCAGCTCGAACATCATACTTCGTTTCCATTGGTCCATTGCTCTCTTAAGCCCCTCCCTCTCTTCCTCTGTCAGTGTTTCAGACAAACGACCTTCCTCCAGTTTTAATCCCTCCATCCTGGACTCGTCCTCCTGTTGCAGGGCCTCAAACAACATGGCCTCCAGTTCCAGGATCCTCTGTATCAAGGACAGACATTTTAAAATAAGAAAATATTTTGTCTGCTCATTAAAGTCTGGGGGAAATCCTGTGTACCTGGGCCACCACAATTTATCCTGTAAATCTGGGGAAAATCCTGTATACCCGGGCCACCACAGTTTACCCTGTAAACCTGGGGGAAACCCTGTCTACCTGGGTTAATCTTTGAGCCCTGCAGTAACCCCTGTTGCCCCACAATAAACAGTGTAGCCCTACAGTAAATCTTGTTTTCCTGCAGTAAACTGTGTTGTCCTTTTCAAAATGAAAAAACACAAATAAATTCTGAAGCTGTGTGAGACACTGAGCTGGAAACATGTACAGGTAAATCTAACAAGCTCTGGCCATTTCCTGCACTTTGTCATTCCAGCTTGCACACTGTCCTGTCTCTCCAGGTGCAATAAGCTTATTCCTGACACCATTGATCAATTAAAATCCAGCAGTCCAATACAGGTCATCTGCCCCACAATTATGTAAGAAAACCATCTTGAAAAGGGAACAAAGAACCATATCCCATTGATAATTTTGTTTGTACTTGTTAGATTGTGCTTCACTGCAAAAGCGATTTGCAACCATTGGCTATCACAGTGTCACATTTCACAAACAATTGTTCCTCATAAATTGTAGATCAATTTGTGACTCTTACGGGGCTCTCATAAGCTCATGAACGTAATATGGTGTTTGTTTTGATGAGTGGAAGAAAATGATCTCATGTTGCAAATTTGGTGAAAAAGGACCCAAGTTGGAAAAGACGTCAAACTGTGGTTGCTTCAGCGTGTCTTTGGGCCAAGTCACAGCAGTAATAAAAGGCATCAAATCAGCTGATCTGACAGAGTGACTGGGAGACAGAAATATCAGGTGGTGTGATCCCAGCATCAGGCTGTCTGTTGTTGGACTGTGAAGCATCAGCCACACAGGAGGCCTCCTGAGTTGTTTTATATCTATTTGTTTGGCTTTAGTGAACACCTTTTTGAAAATCATCATTACCACTTGCTTGTGGTGTTTTGTTGTTTTCGTTGCTCACACTGACCTTGTGAGCTTGATCCATCGACTGCTTCCTGTAGTCCAACTCTTCATCCAGGTAACCTTTCTGTTTACTGAACAGATCCTAGAAAACAACACAGAGGTCAGAGGTCACTGTGGTACCTGAAGGATCTGCTGCCGTCACACTTATTGGGAATCAAACCAGCAATCTCCTGTTTCCCTCTACTGGCTGCAAATTAATATGAAACAGAAAATTTAGTGTAAAGACACTGAACAATGCTGCTGCTCTTTGTTTGTATCTTACAACATAAATACAACCATAAAAAAACACACTATCTTTGATTGTTTTTAGCTAATGTGTCACCATGACGATGAGCTCCTCTGATGGTTCAGTGTAAAAGTTAACCAAACTCCTATAAGTGGAACTCATCCTTTTGTGAAGTTCTTAAACTGTTCAGAACACTGTTGCTACAAGGCGTTCTCAAGGATTAGAGGTCAAGATGCCGACCATAACCCGCATCGCCAAGGTCAGACAGTTTCCACTTGCGATGGTGTGAAAACATGATGGCGGCACTTCTAGAAAACACACCAAAAACATCTTCCCATCTTTATCTGACATTAACATGTGATCTGTACCTGATATCCTACCTGGATCAATTAAAACTCATCATCCTCAATGAAGGTGTAAATACAGAAGAACACATTCTATTTAAAACTGCTGGCTAAGGATAAGCATAAATATAATAAGATTGTTATTCACGTCACCGGTAATGACACCTGATTACGCCAATTGGAGGTAACGAGAATTAATGTTGAGTCGGTGTGTACATATGCAAAGACAATGTTGGACTCCATAGTTTTCTCTGGGCCTCTACCAAATCTTACTAGCAATGACATGTATAGCAGCATGTCATCATTCAACCGCTGGTTGTCGAGGTGGTGTCCAGGTAATGATGTGGGCTTTGTAGATAATTGGCGGACTTTCTGGAGAAGACCAGGTCTGATTAGAAGAGATGGCATTTATCGCACTTTGGATGGGGCTGCTCTCATATCTAGAAATCTAGCCGAGTTTATTAGTGGCCCATAGCCATGACAACTCAGAGTTAAGACCAGGAGGCAGAGTCACAGTCCTACACTCTTCTCTGCACTTCCACAGTTACCCACCCTAAACTCCACATAGAGGGTGTCTGACCCCCGACCACTTAAATTCATTAAATCAAAAGTAAACAGAACAGGAGTTAGACATAAAAAGGTTTAGTCCTTAAAACAGATAAAGTAATTATTGTAGGTGATTTTAATATTCATGTAGATGTAGAAAATGATTGGCTTCTGTCAGAGTGTACATAAACCCACTCACTGTTTTAACCACACCCTCCATCTTGTTCTTGTCTATGGCATCGAAATTGAACATCTAATAGTCTTTCCACAGAATCCTTTTTTATCCAACCATTATTTAATAACTTTTGAATTCCTATTACTGGACTACACGCCATTAGGCAAACATTCCTACACTAGATGTCTATCTGATAGTGCTGTAGCTAAATTCAAGGAAGTGATTCCATCGGCATTTAATTCAATGTCATATCTCAATATAACTGAGGACTCCTATGCTAACTTTAGTCCCTCCCAAACTGATCATCTTGTTGATAGTGCTGCAGGCTCACTGCGAGTGACACTCGACTCTATTGCCCCTCTAAGAAAGACAATAAAACAAAGGAGGTTAGCTCCATTGTATAACCCCCTGTTACGCGCTCCCACCTTCTGGTGTTCTTCTCCCTCCTTCTCTCTCTCTTTCCCAGGTGCTCCTGATCAGGGAATTAAGCAGCTATTTCTCCTCCCCTATTTAAGGGAGGTTGGGGGAGGAGATCTCTCTCTCTGACAGATGAAGCAGGCTTCTGATCATTTAGTGTTTTGTTTCTTTGGTTCCTTGTTTTGTTTCTTTCTTTTGAGGATGGAGGTCTGGTAGTCCAGTTTTTGCAGCTTTGTTTGTCAGCATAGTTTATGCACTATTTTGGTATGTTAGGGAGGGTAAGTTCTGGGTCCGACGGCCCATTATGTGGCTGGCCCAGACTTCCCCCATCTTTTGTTATGTTTGGCCAGGCCTCCAGACTCCCATAGTTTTGGTTGATGTGTCGTATAATTTGGTTTATTAATTAAATCTTTAGTTTTAAACAAACTAATCCTCGGGAATGGTGTCTTCTGTATATGTTGCTGGCCACATGGTTGAGCCAAATGCTTGAGTTCTGGTGG
>LKNJ01005462.1:29818-43383 GCA_002120245.1 Maccullochella peelii
CTGGATTATTGCAACTCCCTATTATCAGGCTGCCCCAATAAGTCTCTTAAGACGCTCCAGTTGATCCAGAATGCTGCAGCACGTTTACTGACAAGAACCAGGAAAAGGGATCATATTTCTCCCATATTGGCTTCTCTGCACTGGCTCCCCGTAAAATCCAGAATAGAATTTAAAATCCTTCTCCTCACCTACAAAGCCCTTTATGGTCAGGCACCATCATATCTTAAAGCTCATAGTACCCTATTACCCCACTAGAGCACTGTGCTCCCAGAATGCAGGTTCCTTGTGGTTCCTAGAGTCTCTAAAAGTAGAATGGGAGCCAGAGCCTTCAGCTATCAAGTTCCTCTTCTGTGGAACCAGCTCCCAGTTTGTGTACGGAAGGCAGACACCCTCCTAATATTTAAGAGTAGGCTTAACACTTTGCAGATGTAAATAACATCTGTACAGTGTGATCACATTCTTCAGAAAAACAACCACCCAGCAAGTTCAAAGGTCACCCTACTCTGCCACTTCCTGTTAGCATATGCTGCCAAGCTGAAGCTACAAGTAGCAGCAGTAACTGGTCAGTCTTCCATCACAAAAAGTGATTTAAAAATGAATGACGCCTGTCCATGGCATTGCTTCCCTTCACCTGGGATGTGCAAGGTGTAAATGTAAAAGCCTGTGGATCAGATGTCATTATCCAGATACAGATCACATGTTAACATCTGGTGCAGATACATCTGCCTTACAGTTTGTCTTTTACCTTCTCGCTCTCAATGTCCAACATCTTCTGCTGCAGAGCTGACTTTGTCACTTCGATGGACTCCAACCACTGATCAGACAGACAGGTACAGAGAGACAGGTAGATGGACAAAGGGGGGGGCTGTTAGAAATGGTGGCAGGAAGTGACATCACTCATGTTCCATCCTCAGTCAGGAATTTCATACAAACAGACAAACATCCATCTTCATTAACAGCATCCCTCTGAGGTTGTGTGCAGATTTAGTCAGTTTCCATCTTGAAGAGATTTTCTTTCTATTTTCTAATCTAAAGATATGTAAATAAACGTACACAGGTGTTTAATGAGCCTTAGAAAACTAGTGAAATAAGACCTTTTTAAAAGTAAAAATAAACGGCTTCAGATTGTCAGTTTCAACTAAACATGGATAAAAACTTTTTTGATGTGTATTTCACAGCTGGTTTATGTTTCTGTAGCAACAGAGACAAAAATTATGCAGAATGTCAGACGGTAGGCAGGTTAGTTGAACAAAACTCATGAAATCGACTAAAAGCAGAGACAGACAGTAGATGAGTGAAGGAGACTAAATAAACTCATATGGTTATATGGTTCACTGGGTTTATATACAAGTTTTAAACCAATAATACCAGCCTCTAAATTCTCATTAATGAAATGATGGCAGTGAACAAATTCGTCCTGCTGCAGAAACCGCAGAGGGTCAAAGGTCAGCACAGGTTGTTTAACAGGTAAATGTAGATATGTTCAGGCTTGTTTGTTACCTTCTCTGCCAGAGTGAGCACCGTCCTGGCATGGATCACCACCACCTGCTCCTCATTGGACAGATTCTGCAGGGAAACATGCAAACAACAACACGTCAACAACACAACGACAACATGTCGACAACACGTCGACAACACGTCAACAACACATCGACAACACATCGACAACACGAGAACTACATGACAACAACACGTCAATAACATGTCAACAACATGTCAGAAGCATGATAACTACACATCAACTACATGTCAACAACACTTTGACATGTCAGTTATTATTTTGGAGCTAGTTTTATGTATATTTTGAATTTTGAGATCAAAAATCTGTCCGATTTAGTCCGTCATGTTTTAGTCATCTGTTTGTCAATAACATGTCATCATGGTGTTTATAGAGTATTTCACCAGCTGAGTCAAACATCAGTATATCAACAACATGTAAAGGAATGAACAGTAGAAGGACGAGTGGGGGCACAGGTGTATTTTAGAACTCATTTACTGTACAGATTTACTGCAGCAGTTAAATCTGGATCATATAATCAGAGAAGCTGCTGTAAATTCATTTTAGGTCCAAATAAACAGAATGAAACTGAGAGATCTGCTGGTTCTGATGATAGAAGATAGAAGAAGATAGTTCAGGTCAAAATATATACTTTAAACACATACATGTACAGAATAAATTCAACATACACTTACGGCGTTATCTCCCAGAATGTCCAGCTTCTTCATCAACTCACTTATCACAATCTCCTGAGGAACAAAAATAATAATAAACATCGAAAAAACAAAGAATTACTCTGGTGTTACAGAGGTGTTTACAGGTGTATCCAGGTGTACTCAGGTGTGCTGTTACTCACAGTGACTCCCTCTGCCTCACAGTAGATCTGCAGAGGACTGAGTTCTTCTGGGAAATGGAGTTGTTGGAAGTTAATGGCAGGTGAGCGTCGCTCCCTCTCCTGAACAGTAAACGTGGTTTCCATAGAAACAGAGAGACAGTGTGTCAGTCAGGCTGACTGTTTCAACTTGTTGTTGTTTGTGTCTGTCTGACTGGTTTTACCTCGAGCTCTAAGATCCGAAACTCCAGCAGCTCGTTCTGATCTTTGACGTCCTGGATGTCATTTTTTAGCCGCAGATTTTCACCTTCCAACTGCTTCACCTACAGAATGTTACACATATACAGAGTCAGAAGTCATAGAAGTAATAGCGCATATACACACACATAAATATATATATATATATATAGAGAGAGAGAGAGAGAGAGAGTATTCTGAGTCTTAGTAATGTCAAAATATATTTTTAGCTCAACACAAAATTAAGTCAATATTAATGGATTTCTTTACTCATGTTATTTTTTGTCTTATTTCTATTTGGGAGATAATCATGGTCTAAGTCTTAGATTACAGTTCCCATGATGCTTTGGGGTATGTAAACAGGAAGTATAATGTTGCCATGGAGTGAGTTAGCTGTAGGCTACAACTTTAGCCCGGTTTTTGTTTATTTCATATTTTATTTCCATGTAGTCTCCATCAGCAGCTCCTGCTTGCATTGTACCCATGGATGCACAGACAGCATCGCTGGATCACTGTGATACTGAAGAAAAGTTCAAAACTACTTCTGCAGCCTCTTTGTTCTTTCTGGATGTTTGTTCTGGACAGACATCAGAGATGATGATCTCCTCGGGAAGTGGAAGTCACACTGAATGATTCAACATGAGGTTCAGGTCTGTGAGTTCAGCGTCAGGTACAGATTTCACAAAACACAGAAATCAAAGTGCTTCACCTTCTCCACCAACTCCTGATTCCTCTGATACAGCGCCTGTTTCTCCTGCACCCACTTCACATCCTGAGACAGACAGACAGACAAACAGAGAGAGGGATAGACAGACAGACAGCAGTGTCAGCAGTTCGTATTGTCCACAGCTCAGAACTCTAACAGACCTGCTCTACATTCTATGTTCTACAGTCTAAGTTCTACATCAGTCATGTACCACAGAGAGCCAACAAACTGCATGCTTTTATTCCAACTGATCACCTGAGCAGGTGATGTCACAGATAAGCCCGTCCCCTCTACCTGAGTGGGTAGCGACGCTGAGGTCACAGCTCCAGTTCTGATTGGTTTGTCTGATTCTGTGTGGCTCTTTATGGAACATGATTGGTCACTCTATTCTGCGTTCTACTGTTTGTTCTACCTCTGGCTCGCTCTCATTGGTTTTCTGCCCCTCTGATCAGCATGAAGACATACTCCTTTTCTCCAGGAGTCTACCCTGGAACCAATCAGAATGCAGGTAATATTCTCACCTGGTCTATGGACCAATCATATTGTTTGTTTCTATTTGTTAATTTACAGACTTTATCCTCCATTCACAGAAACCTCTGTTTGATTGATTTATTATTTTATATTCTCTTTCTAACTGGTTATGTAAACGTTAATCACATATCAATAATCATCATTCAGTGTGTGTGTGTGTGTGTTACCAGTCCTTGTTGTTTCAGTGCTGACTCCAGATCTGCAACTCTGGTTTCATAACGACTGATTTCAGTCAGCAGCTGCTCTCTGGTCTGAAACACAGAGAGTAGAACCATTGACCTGTTAGTGCCTTGCTTCTTTACCGAGAACAGAACCATCTACGTGTTAGTGCCTTGCTCAGAGGGTTGGATTACCTTGATCTCCTTCTCTGCGTCGTAGTTTCCTCCACTCGTCTCCGTCAGCAGAGCATACGCTCGCTGCAGCGCCTGATACTCCTGAGTCAGCTGACGGTAACGAAGCTCCGCCTCCTCACGCACACACACCTGAAACACACAAACCAGTCAGACCAGTAACACAAACAGTGTCATGGGTTATTTTGGGCTTTGAATCTAAATTTAACATTTTTGACAATAGTATGTAATGGTGTAAAATGGGGTCTGGTGGTGGTTGAGTGAGTTTGAAAGATGTGGCCATTGAATGCATTTTGTGTCAAACAATGAAAAGTGATCTACAGTTTAGTCACATTCACAAACAGTGCGTACACACAAATCCGGTATCGATCAATATTTTCTGACCTGAATTTGTTCGTACTCTGCAAACAAACTTAGAACTGCCTCAGACCTGCGTACGCACGAATGATGATGAAGGCCCGGCTGGCTCAGAAAATAAATACACATCTTTTAACTAAATGCCTAGCATTTTAAAACAGCATTCATTAAAAAAGGCTTCAATAGACAACAATATTTAAAACCGTTAATTTACTAATGCATTCGCCAAATGTATTAAATTAACCATGACATTGTTGCCCTTTCATCCTCATCAATTATTGTCATAATTCAAATATTCAGCTATAAAAACTGAGTGTCCCAGTCCTAGCTTACAATGGAGAATATGAGAATGTCCATATTGAAATGTAACAGTTTTGGTTTTGATTTTTTGTACTGACTTGGCCTATAAGGATTAAATGATACACCTCTAGGCAAATGGATTTCCTTATATAGAGAATTCTTTAGGCAATATTATTAGGAAGCACTCCATAAATTTTCGTTGTTATGCAGATGATACCCAATTATATTTATAGATCAAGCCAGATGAAACCAATCAATTTGTTAAACTTCAAGCCTCAAGGACATAAAAACCTGGATGACCTGCAATTTTCTGATGTTAAACTCAGACAAAACTGAAGTTATTGTACTTGGTCCTGAACAGCTCCGAAGCACATTATCTAAAGACATAGTTACTCTAGATGGCATTGCCCTGGCCTCCAGCACCACCGTAAGGAATCTCGGAGTTATCTTGGATCAGGATATGTCCTTTAACTCCCACATAAAACAAACTTTAAGGACTGCCTTTTTTCACCTACGTAACATTGCAAAAATCAGGCACATCCTGTCTCAAAAAGATGCAGAAAAACTAGTCCATGCATTTGTTACGTCTAGGCTGGATTATTGCAACTCCCTATTATCAGGCTGCCCCAATAAGTCCCTTAAGACGCTCCAGTTGATCCAGAATGCTGCAGCACGTTTACTGACAAGAACCAGGAAAAGGGATCATATTTCTCCCATATCCCATATTCTCTGCACTGGCTCCCCGTAAAATCCAGAATAGAATTTAAAATCCTTCTCCTCACCTACAAAGCCCTTAATGGTCAGGCACCATCATATCTTAAAAAGCTCATAGTACCCTATTACCCCACTAGAGCACTGCGCTCCCAGAATGCAGGGCTCCTTGTGGTGCCTAGAGTCTCTAAAAGTAGAATGGGAGCCAGAGCCTTCAGCTATCAAGCTCCTTTTCTGTGGAACCAGCTCCCAGTTTGTGTACGGAAGGCAGACACCCTCCTAATATTTAACAGTAGGCTTAAGATTTTCTTCTTTGATAAAGCTTATAGTAGGGCTGACTCAGGTGTGTCACATCCCGCCCCAGGGTCAAGAGAAGCTGTCTGCCCTTGTCTGTTAACTTTGTCTGTCATATCCTCTCTCTCTCTCTCTCTCTCTCTCTCTCTCTCTCTCTCTCTCTCTCTCTCTCTCTCTCTCTCTCTCTCTGGCCTTGGCAGGTTCCCACCTGTTGTTGGATCTCACCTGTTTCCCATTCATCATTATCACCTGCCAGCCCTGCAGCCCATGATTAGGCATAAAACCCTGGGACTCACCTGTGTCCATTCGCAGTTCGTCTTTGCATTCCTGTGCTCAACGTTCCAGCCTTCTACCTAGTCTAAGACTTCCTTGATTGACTCCTGTTTTTAGACCTTGCCTGTTTTTGGATTTTGGATTCTGCTACTCCTTGTCGGATTTGTTTATGTTGTATACACCTGCCTTCTGTCTTCCTCCACATTAGAAGAAGTGAGTAGAAGACTGAAACTAAACTGCCTTGTCTCTGAGTCATGCACTTGGGTCCTCTCTGAGGTTGCTAACCTTAGCCGTGATAAGGTGAGCCCCCCTTAGTTAAGCTGCTATAGGCCTAGACTGCCGGGAGATTTCCCATGATGCACTGAGCTCCTCTCTCCTCCTCTCCCTCTCCATCTGTACGCACTCTTATCCCATTAATGCTTGTTACTAACTCAACTGCTTCCCTTTCTCTCCTCTCTCTCTTTCCTTCTGTTGCTTTCTGCGAGTGTTTCTGCCTCCGGAGCTGTGGAGTCTGGATCTGTGGTTGCGGAGCTGCGGAGTCTGGATCTGTGGTTGAGGGCCACCTGCTGCCCCCGTGGTCCTGCTCAACAGCTGCTGCTGCTATTGATGTTATTGGTCTTCTTATTAGTATTACTATTATAATATTGCTTTTAGTATTATTTGTATTGATATTAACATCAATACCATTAGCACTGCTATTACTTTACATCTGTATGTAGAACTTTAATGTGCTGTGCTACTGTATGTTCTCTTTCCTCTCTCTCTCTCTCTCTCTCTCTCTCTCTCAACCCAACTGGTTGAGGCAGATGACCGCCCACCCAGAGCCTGGTTCTGGTTCTGCTCGAGATTTCTGCCTGTTAAAAGGGAGTTTTTCCTTGCCACTGTCTCCTAGTGCTGCTCATGGTGGGAATTATTGGGTCTCTGTAAATATAGAGTCGGTCTAGACCTGCTCTATATGAAAAAGTGCCCTGAGATAACTTTGTCATGATATGGTGCTATATAAATAAAATTGAACTGAATTTAATTGAGAAATGGGGGCGTGGCAGTATGCTGATTGCAAACAGCACCCGCCTGTCAATTTAGAAGGATTCTGATTCAATAACACATGCACGGTGGTAAGAACAAAATTGGCCTAAATTGGCTGCATGGTCATTTTGCGTGCGAACTTATTTTGTGCGCAAAGAAAGAAGATTTCAACGCACATATTAGTGAATGAGGCCTACTGACTTCTGTTGACTGTGTCAAGACTTCAGAAGTGAACTCTATTGAGAAATGATGCTGCAGTAAGGGAGGGAGGAGCGGAGCCCTGTACTCTGGTCTGCTACCAAAAACCTGAACAAGGTCCAGCTCCAAAACTCTGTGTGTGTGTGTGTACCTCCTCTGGTTCAGTATCTGGAGTCCTGTCGGTATGAAAAGACAAAGACGATCCATCAGAGTCCACCGATGCTTCTTCATCATAACCATAAAACGTCTCTACGACCTGCACACACACACACACACAGTGTTGGTTAATCAGTAGTGTTTTATGTGGTTCAGTCCTCCCACCACAAGGTGGTGTAATAACATCAGGATGTCTTCCATGTTCCTCCATCACAGACAGACAGCATCAGTACAAAGTTCAGACTCATGAGAAAACAAGAGAACGCAGAACGATCACTTTGTAACTGAGACAGACCAGTAGCAGTAGTAACACTAACCCTAGTAGTACTACGTTTCAGTATGTGAAAAGACAATAAAACGATTATAAAGACAAGAAAATGGGTTTAGAAACTCGTGTCCAGTCTCACCCTGCAGGCTCTGAAGGTTCGTTTCCTCCTCACTGATTCCTGACGTCTGTATCTCAGTAACATGTCTCTCTCCTGGAGGACACACAAACAGCAACATGACCCTTCATGTGGAGCGGTGTTTGTGTCATATGATATTCTCTCTCTGTTAGCTCTGTGTTTGAGGGAAATATCTGGCTTTTAGCTGCTAAATGCTCCACAATGTTCTCCAGCTAGTCTCTAACTGTGTCTTCAAGAATACAAAACACACATGGCTGATCATGCATTATCACCTACATCACACACAGTAAAAGTACTAACAGTGGTAGAAGTGCAGACAGTGGTAGAAGTAGTGCTGCTCAATACTTACTATGACATTCTTTACATAGCCAGCTGTCTCCAGAGCCTGAAAACACAGACAGCTTTGCTTTAAATCAACTTAACAGCAGTATTAACAGTAGTAGCAGTATTAGTACCTTGATCAGGTCAACGGTGATGTGTAGTAGCAGCAGTATTAACAGTAGTAGCAGTAGCAGTATTTGTACCTTGGACAGGTCGACGGTGATGTGTAGTAGCAGCAGTATTAACAGTAGTAGCAGTAGCACTATTATTACCTTGGACAGGTCGACGGTGATGTGTAGTACCACCAGTAGTAGCAGTAGTAGCAGTAGCAGTATTAGTACCTTGGACAGGTCGACGGTGATGTGTAGTAGCAGCAATATTAACAGTAGTGGCCGTAGCAGTATTAGTACCTTGGACAGGTCAACGGTGATGTGTAGTAGCAGCAATATTAACAGTAGTAGCAGTAGCAGTATTAGTACCTTGGACAGGTCGACGGTGATGTGTAGTAGCAGCAATATTAACAGTAGTAGCAGTAGCAGTATTTGTACCTTGGACAGGTCGACGGTGATGTATAGTAGTAGCAGTATTAACACTAGTAATAGTAGTATTTGTACCTTGGACAGGTCGACGGTGATGTGAAGTAGCAGCAGTATTAACAGTAGTAGCAGTATTTGTACCTTGGACAGGTTGACGGTGATGTGTAGTAGCAGCAGTATTAACAGTAGTAGCAGTAGCAGTATTAGTACCTTGGACAGGTCGACGGTGATGTGTAGTAGCAGCAATATTAACAGTAGTAGCAGTAGCAGTATTTGTACCTTGGACAGGTCGACAGTGATGTATAGTAGTAGCAGTATTAACACTAGTAATAGTAGTATTTGTACCTTGGACAAGTCGTCGATGATGTGTTGTTGCTCCAGAACTTGTAATCGTAGAAACTCCATCTCTCTCTCATCCTGGCTGTAACCATGGTAACTGGTGGAGTGGCTGCGGTCCAGGTCGTTTAAAGAACTCGGTCTCCTCTGTGTGTCCAAATATGTAAATGCTGTGTTTTGGTTTTATAGGATAGAGTACTGTAAACCTACATTCGTCTGATAAAATGGCACATTTCTTCCAACAAACTGACGGATAACTGTTAGTTTCAAACTTGGTACCAGTCTAGAACTTTACTACTGTTTTGACTGCGACAGAAACAGCACTCAGACGGTGTTTGTCAGTGTACAGGAGTACAGGGTGAGGGGTTACCATAGTTACCATCTCCAGGTTCTCCTGGGTGACGAAGCGAAGCTTGTTGTCGAGGCGACGTAGCGTGAGAGCCAGCTCCTCATTCTTCCTGCTCAGACGTTTGTTTTTGTCCAGAAGAGGAAGAAACTGACTCTCCGTCTCTCTCAAACGCTTCAGCTGCACGAGGTAAATACAATACAGAAAGTATTGAAAATACACAAAGTATACACATTCAGAAAACATCAAATACAGAAAATATAGAAAATACAGAAAAATAGGAAATACAGAAAATATATGAAATCTTCACTATCGGACAGACCTTCAAAAGACTGTTTGAAGGTTCAGACTTAGTTCACAGGTTCAGGTTAGAATCAGGTTTAGGTTAGGGTTAGGTACTAGGGAATACATTGGGTCAATGAGGGTCCTCACAAGTATAGAAAAACAAATGTGTGTAATGTGTGTGTTACCAGTTCGTTGCGTTCTTCAGACAGAAGAGCGTTTCGATCCTCCAGCTTCCTGACGACGGCGCTGAGCTCAGCAATTTTTAACTGAAACCTCCGAGTGTCCCGGTCCTCCTGAGACTGCACACACACACACACACACACACACACACACACACGCACACAGTTCAGTGTGAGCTGGTATTTGAGGTTCCTGCAGGAACAGTCTGCTTCATGTTCCTCAGTTTATGATCAACATCAAACTGTTGAATCATCACAACAAAAGATGAACAACTGAGTTAGAAAAGAAAAGTACAAAATTGAAGGAGCAAGGTGCATGTCACTACCAACAGCCAATCACAGAGCTCCACAGTCTGTCGACGAACTGAAGCTAAATTTCACACTTTGTAGAAACCTGATTAAACATTCACACCTCTGACTCGCTTCTTCTCTGCAGCAACAGCAGCTGAGAATCATGGGTATTGTAGTATTTAGAGACAGACACAAAGTGTAAATAATAATAAACATAAATAATAAACCTGTACGATGATTACACCATCCAGGGGAGTCCTGAGTTTCTATTTCCAACATTCAGAATAGAGATCAATTAAAAAAACATTTAAAATACAGAATGAGGAAGCAGCAGCTCCTCACATTGAGCGACTGTATTGGAAAAAATCTTCAGGTCATGATTTAGGTTTAGTGCTGATGTTCTAACAGAGAAACACAGGAAGTAGAGTCCCCTTTATGTAGAGGTGGACGATAAAGAGCGGTGAATGGTCAAAACATGTCAGGATTCACTGGTGTCCTATTTCCCCAGGAGCAATGCATGTCAACTCTCCAGAAAAGCAGTAACTTCATCACATTTGCTCTCTGGATCAAAACATCCTGTCTACTGCTGAGCTGCCCCCACCCAGCCATCCAGTCACAGCGGTGGAGGGGCGGGACAAATACCACAAAGACCAACGTCACATCCTACATGTTCAAGTGCTGAACAACGGCAAAATCTCATGAACCTACATAAACTGGCAGGTCCGTCCTCTCTCCCTACGTGCTTCAGCCTTCCCTTCATCTGGAGCAAGTACTCTACCTTGTGGTGACATTTTTACATTCAGTATTTGTTGATAACACAAACTATCTGCAAAGTTAGGTACTTGTCCATGGATATTCCATATCATAGCAACCAAAGCGTCTCAGCTGAAAAAACGCTGTGCCTGTAAAGCGCTCTCAAGCACTCTCAGCTGGGCGTTTTCAGAAACTGCACCTGCCACTGCCAATCCAGCCACAGTAGAAGGAGAAGCCTTCAAGACTAAGCACCTCAACACTTCATGTTCCACCTGACACAAGAGACACAAGGAGCAGGTGCATGAAGTAACATCATGTTACTGGCACCTGCAGCATCAGCTTGTGACATGCCGTGGTAGCTGCCATGTGTTAGAGGCAGCTGCAGCAGCTGCTGGTGACATGTCGCGGGAGGTGCCATGTGTTAGTGGCACCTGCCATGACCTGCTTGCGGGAACTGTCAAATTGAAAATTCTGAAATTATAGTTGGAATTCATGGAAGTCAAGTCATCAACTCGTAAAGTTAGAAGTTTCATCCTGCAGGACATTTTTCATTGGTCCACTTCACAGGATGGATTAAACACAAACACCTGGTCACATGACCTTTTTCTGACTTTCTGGGTGGTGAGGACCAGTGAGCAGTGGATTGTGGGATACTGAGGACCAGAGGATCCACCTGTCTGATAAAGGTCTGAATGTTTGGATGGTTCAGTCCATGTCGAGCAGGGGTCATGTGTTTGATGATGTCATGATGACTCTGAAGAAGGCGGAGTCTGAAGTGGGATGTTATGGTAAACTCAGAGGTCAAAGTTCATCATGACCAGTTAACATGTTGCAGTTAAACTGTGACAGGAAGTGAAGTGAATTTATTTCATGTAGTCTGAGCAGGAAGAGGTGGGGCTTACAAGGTGAGGAGGAGTGTTAGGGGTGGGGTTAGGGGCCTGACCAGGGTGGTTCAGCCCCGCCCTCTGCGCGTCTCTCAGGGCTGCGATTTGCTGCTCGGCAGCCTGAGTCTGCAGCTGGAGGCGGTGGGCGTGTCCAGCCTGCAGCCCCAGGGCTTTATCCAATACACTGACAGCTCTGTCCTTCAGCTTTATCTCATCCATCTGCACACAGACAGGTAGACAGACAGACAGGTAGACAGACAGGTAGTCAGGTTAGAGACATGTTAGTCGGTATGGGGTTAGTCAGGCAGACAAGTAAACAGACAATTTAGAGACAGACAGGTAAGTCAGACGGGTGGATAAGAGGCAGGGTTAGTCAGATAGACAGGTAAGGGGCGGGGTTAGTCAGACAGACAGATAAGAGGCAAGGTTAGTCAGACAGACAGGTAAGGGGCGTGGTTAGAAGAGTCAGTTTTAGTTTCTGAGATGAAAAATGTCCTGAATGTAAAATCAAACTGGTGAACATGAACCTGCAGCTCAGGTGAATCGTGTCTCCTTCTGTCTTTACTTCTTCACATCTCGTGATCTCATACTTTAATGTATTTCATTGTTTAATATTTAGTCAGTTGGTCTGCTGTTTAACCAATTAAAAAATCTCCAGGTGAGCCACCATCAACCTGAGTGACATCACCATCAGATCAGTATACAGCCTTCTCTACACCTGTAACAGGTGGGGATCAATGTTGTAACCCTGGTTCTCTGAAACTCTGAGTGGACAGATCTTTACATAGTGAGTAACGCAGTCTGTTGCAGCAGCTTGTTGTTAGTCTGAATGTAGAGCTGGACTTTCTCTATAACTCAAGTACACGTTAGTTACAACATTGTTAAGTGCAGGTGTAAGTGGTTCCTTATTAACTGCTAAAATGGCAGAACAATTAGAAAGATCAGAGCGACCAGAGGAAGAGCACTGGGATGAAGTACTGGAGAGGGGTCTTCACGAGTCCAAAATGATGGATCCGATCTGAAACAGACCCAAGGTAAACCTACCCGAACCTGAGATGCATTAGTTCATTTTCAAAAAAGAAAGACCCTGTCCAAGGGGGACCTGAGCACAGCCAGACCCAACCTGAATAGACCCGAGGTTAATTAGACCCAATCCAAAATGTGATTGATCAGATCAGAGACAGAACACCAACACCAGCAGCAGCATGTCAAGCTATCAATTACTTTGATCAATTAACAAGCAGCTGTGGTGGAAACGAGCATCGATATAATAAAAATGTCCTTAGAACAAACGTAAAGTCACAGAAACTAATTGTAAAAATAATTAGCTCATATGCTCCAGAGACTAATTTATAGAAACAATTGACGTTAGCAAAGAACATGTCCATTTTTCTCCACACACCTTCACAGTTCACATTCTTTCTGCTGCTGTGATTATGATGTAATGGGATTTGATCAGAGCTGATCACGGGTACGCTCGGATGCATTCAGATCCACTCGGGTATCAGACATTTTAACACACAGACCTGCAGCAGTGAAATGAGACCAGCCCGACCTGACTAGACTCACTAATAATGAGACTTCTTGTACTGGACAAAGCTGTGTATCATACGTTCGCTTGTTAACAGGCGACAGCATACATTATTTAAGTCCTGTTGGTTTTCATTTCTGTAATTAATCAGTAGTTTCTTTCTCTCCCAAGTTACCTGAATGATGATTTAGACAATGAAACTGTCACGGTTCGGCCCCTGGGTGCTTTTA
>LKNJ01005463.1:0-31503 GCA_002120245.1 Maccullochella peelii
AACGTTGTTATGATATGGCGCTATATAAATAAAACTGAATTGAATTTTGTGTTTCTTTCTTTTGAGGATGGAGGTCTGGTAGTCCAGTTTTTGCAGCTTTGGTTTATAGTTTAGTTTACGTACTGTTTTTGGTAGGTCTGGGGGGCAAGCTCTGGGTCTGACAGCCCGCTATGTGGCTGACCCAGACTTCCCCCAGCTTATTATGTTTGGCCAGGCCTCCAGACTCCTATAGTTTTAGTTAACGTGCAGTACTCTTTGGTTTATCAATAAAATATTTTAACAACTAATCCTCGGGAATGGCGTCCTTTTTATATGTTGCTGGCCACAGGTTTGAGCAAAAATGTTTGTGTTATAGTGGTGGCTGTAACACTCATGCCTCTGCAGGATCCAGGCTGGTTTGCAAATGATGCTCAAAATGTTGGAAAAAGTAACCTCTTGGGCTGGTTGCCAATTGTGGCTACTGCTACCTGCTCCCACGCAGATTTATGTCTCCAGTTCTCTGTGGTGATAAATTGTACTTGTTAAGGCTGGTTGGTTTTAGTGAAACAAGTTTGTTGGCACCACCTGCCATAAATGAAGATAACATAAGACCAGTTTTATAAGTTCTACGTTTATACATTGTAGGTACGTGTGTGTGTGTTTTAAAAATGACTACATCAACTGCTCAAAGTTGAAGACAGATTAAAGATTAAAACATTTCACACATCTGGAAATAAATCCAAAAATAATTTTGATTTCAAAACTTAATTTGAACCTCTTGACAGAAATGAGGTTGTTGGAATCGGCCTTACCTTTGATAACATTCAAAATAGAACTTTTACTGTGTGGCAACAGATGTTGCACTGTAATCAAATTAAACTAATCCGCTAACAAATGTGACACATTGTTATTTCATTTAGAGTCATCCACATGGGTCAGGATGATTTCATTTCTCTTGGTGTAATAATAGTATCCCTTTTGATTGTAAATCAAAGAAGCAAATTGGTCCAGCAAATGAGTTTTGACAGTGCAACTTGCATAAATTTAATTATGTGATGTGGTTTTGTTTTGTTGGCCAGACTACAGTGAGAACAGTCTAAGCAGCCTCTATGCAGTCATATGAGTAAATGGATGAAATATACAGTAGGGATATGTTATTTACATGAGAGTCAAGTGATGTTTTAGGCTTTCCAAGAGAGAAACATTTCTGCTTTGTTGCAGGAGATTGTGTGGTGAAAGAAAAGATGGACAACACACTTAATTGAGGATGCTGAAAAGTGCATTAAGCCATCAGCACTGTCTCCTAAAAAGAGAGCATTAAAATAGATAGCAAGGGTGTTGTTGCTTCGTCTGCTGAAGAACAATAAAAAGTTCTGCCTATTTTCACAAGTACAACAAGTAGTCCACTGGATTCAGGGAAAGCTTCTGTTCAGTATATATCAAATATACAAGTAAATATTAGATTCAGATAGATTCTTTATTGTCCTCTATAGAGGAAATGTGTTCTCACAGTCTGTATACAAAAATAGCATTCAAAATGAGGCATAAACAAACAAGAACATTACAACAACAAAATTATATTACAGTACCTAGGCTATTTAAAGCAGTGACAGATGAGGGACTACAAAACTATTACAACCTAAATTGTACATGTACGCATATCAGAGCAATAAAGTCTATCATATATCACTTCCTAGGTTATCTGCACCAGCACCCATAACCATGTCCTTGTCACCATAATGACAATCATTGTCAGATTAGTCTGCTACACATACAATGCAGGTACTGGATTGTATGGAGCAGGGTATGTGATCCATGCACACATTGTTACCAGTATTAAAAGCATTGTACCACCAGAAGAAACACTTCATTCTGGGTGTTTTGTTGGGTTGAACAATGTGGAATAATCCATGTAGCTAAACTCTGTTTGTGATGCTACAATATGAAATTACTCTCTGGAAACCTTTACATATTAAATATTTTCTACAGATTGTTGTCTTGTACCATTCCTAAAAGCTTCTTGTTAATGTGCCTGATGCATGACAACCATATTATGTGATTTTTGGGAAGGATATAATCTATTATATGTGTATGTCCTTGGCATTTGTTTATCGCGTGGCATTATCCAGGGTTGCTTACAATGAGTGTGCCAGATAGTCCAAGATCATCTACTCCCTCAAAGCCCTTTGAACACGTCGAAACCTTTAAACAAGAAACCTGTTGCCAGGATAGAAAGAGCATTCATTATCTTGAGTAACATAAAGTGGTATGTGAGACCTAGCTCTGTTGAAAAGAGAGCCTGGATCTAGGACTTGAGTCCTATCACTCAAGTCCTATTCAAATGCTTTGAATAACATTCTGGTTGTTCAGAATTAGCAGTTTCACATAGCTGTTTATAATCATTCAGATGTACTATTTTACATCAAGACTCAGGCAAGTAGGCGACATAGTATTGTTAAGATTTGGATTTGATTTAAGTTTAAAGTGTGCATCACAGTAATTCGCATAAGGCTGCATATCTCTGTGTGAAAATCTGAAAATTGGGGCATCGTTGTAAAAAACGAATAAACCACCGCGGCATGACACTGAAGTGTCTGTAACAAGCTCAGTTAGTATCTGAATTTCACATAAATGCAAACGGTCCGAAGCTGAAATTTGAAGAACCAAGCTTTTCATCTGTGAGGTCATTCTGATTTACAGCCTGGAGCTGCTCCATTGATAATGAATGGGAGACTGACTTTGTGCATTCCTAGAACGTTAGCTTGAAAGATGTCCTGGGTATTGGACCTGACTGCTTTGCCATAATTTTTAAGCAATTCTAAATGCAACTCGACATTGGAATGACATCAGAGATGGGGCAAATTCATCTCTGTTGTTTCTAGCTTTGGAAGCGAGTGATAAAGATTCAACAATACAGCCCAAACTGTTAAAGGGGACATAGGTATGGCATTTATTTTTTTAAAAATTCTGACAGCTATATTGAAGGCAGTGTTTCCTGATCACATTAAAACATGTATGTCCATATTTCTGGAAAAACTGTGCCATCGGAAATTCAAACATTTATAATCCAAAAACGTACAAGTTCTCTCTGAAAAATATATCACTCTCTAAGACGAATACCTAAAAGATTCAGTTGGAATCATACTGAGCTGTCCCATGTGGACAAAAATAGATATGTGTGACACATTTTGCAAGAGCTCCAGTGTAGTATGCAATAACCACTTTCAAAACTAAGAATGGGGTTTGCTTCTCAACGTTGCTGAATACTTTGCAGTCACTTTATACTTTTTCCACTGTCTCTACTTGGTGCTAAACCTGAAGAGAGTGAAAACATTCAGATTACAGCCCCTGTTAGTCAAACAGACTTAAGGCTCTTAACAATACAAGCTCATTAAAATGAAATAACACTGCATTCATCCACAAGTGACACATTTGTCAGCTTTTTTGTAGTAAAATAAATATCTAAATATTACGTGACTGAGAAACAAGGTTTCCTTAAAGGGAGTAAGGCAATAAGAGAAAGCTGGTGCTCACAGCTACATTTCTGATTACTTGGCCATTAGCCGTGTTTTGTGTGAAGAAAGAAAAAAATGTGCTCTCACACTACAGAGCCTGTCTTACCACTGCGCTGTGAGTCCAAAACCGGAAAGAAAATCTCTTCAAGCTGAGGTGTCACATGCAGTGTCACTAATACACTTAAACTATTCCAGCCTTCGTTCAAAAATATGGTAAAGCACCATGGGGGAGAAATCTCATTACCGACCAAACATGGATTTTATACTAACCAGGTTACTGCAGTGCATGTAAACTCGAATTTGTTGCTGTAACCTGATTTATCCTCACAAATTGGGTTCTTTGTGTGCATGTGAACATAGTCATTTTTAAAGAAAATGCCTACCTAAAAACAGAAGGCATCACTGTATCTGCCAGCCTACCTCTCAATCTCACTGTTGTCTTTGACAGATATTTCATCCCATCCTGCCTCATTTGTAACTAACTAGGGGGACTGTGTGATTACTGTGTATGCCTAACCAACAGCTGAGAGATCAAGTAGGCTGGTTCAAGAGTGGCTCAGCCTTGGCATGTAGCTGTGTTGTAGATAGTAATAAGCACCTTAACAATGTCCCAGCAGAAATTGTGCCATTTTTCTTATCTTTGTAACATACATCTTCTCAATTCTGCCATCTTGATTTCCAAGTATGAAGCTGTTAAATAACAAGACAGAGTCTACAGCCAAGCTAGCGGCTCTATAAGGCTGTCCTTAGGCACAGTGCTGCTTTGAGCTAAATTCTAAAGGCATGCCATTCCCACAATGATGTTTAGAAAGTAATGTTTACCATGTTCACCACTGTTTATCGTGTTAGCATGTGTAACCTTAAATCCCGGTCACGGCACCAAATGTAACCAGGGTCTTACTACTCTTGACTACAGTTTATAAAACATCAAATACATTTCTCTGATAGTGATAACAGCCAATAGTCTCTGCATTGCGTTTTATGATGTTGGTGGACTAACAGCTGACAGTTAGCTACAGTAAACTCCAACAAAGAGACACAAACAGCTCCAATGTCGATTCACATTGCTTACAAGCACTTCAGGATCTGGGGGATACAAACCTGATCTCAGTAAAACTATTCATTATAAAAGGAAATCATAATCAAAGGAAACTTACAATACTAATGAATGATTTCTGTAGCCAATCTAAATAAACATTAACTGACATTACAGGGCCAATGGTCAAAGACTTCTTACAAATTACACAAAGACACTACCGATACAGATAAATTAGTACACATAGATAATTACTCTGGATTTCAATTTAGTTACCGTCTCTCTCTGATAGGCTATACATGAATATTTAGAGGTTTTCATTTAACAGTCAACCACTCACCTGGGGGATACAAGCCCAGTCTGATTTGTTTCCCCGGTGATGGACTTTATAGCTGCATTGTTACCATGTATACGGTGTAGTCTAGTAATAAATATGAAACATAAAATGACACAAATATGTACACATTACAACTATCAAATAAAGGTAAAATCACTCACAAAATTCAATTCTATATTACAAGATTTTGCTATTAGACAAAGTAACGATTTGAAGCTCAAATTATGTATTTAATGTTATACATGGTAACATTTGCTAATTAGCAAAAACATAAGTATAGCTGAAGTTGACAGAAATGTCATAATTTTTGCAGGTATTTGGCGATAAACCAAAGTATTGGACAAAGTGTAATATTGACCTCATATGATGCTATAGGAAAAATTACAGTATCACATAAAAAGATTCATCCTGAGGGTGACATGAATGTCTGTACTAAATTTCATGGCAATCCACTATTCTAACATCAGCATGCTAACATGCTCACAATGACAATGCTGATGTTAAGAAGGTATAATGTTTATACCATGTTTACCACCTTATGTTAACAAGGTAACATTTGCTAATTAGCAATGAACACAAAGTATAGCTGAGACTGGTGGGAATGTCATTTTGCTGCTAATTGGTCATAAACCAAAGTATTGGACAAATCAAAAATGTTGACCTGATGGTGGCACTACATTTAAAAAGTCAGGGGATCAGTGATTTGAACTGATGGGGGCTTAAATGTGTGCTGTAAATTTCATGGCAATCCATCCAACAGTTGTTGAGACATTTCACTCAAAGCCATAACTGTCAATCTCATACTGGCTCTAGAGAAAAGTCAGGGGATCGCTAAAGTCATTAGGATTCATCATCTGGGAACCATGAATGTCAGAACAATAATTTTTTTTTTGTAAATTGATCTAGTAGATTTTAAGATATTTCAGTAAATAAGTGAAAACTTTGACCTGCTGGTGGCCCTAGATGAAAAGTCCCCATTAGGCTTCATCATTTTGGGACGACAAATGCCTGCACAAAATATAATGGCAATCCATCCAGTGGTTGTTGAAATATTTCAGTTTAGACCAAACTGGTGAACGCACACCAGCCGATCAACATCGTCATCCCTAGAGCCCAGACACTTCAACAGCAGGTCAGCAAACTCCTACAGCCATTCCACATTAACATTCAAGGTCAAGTAGGCAGGGTAGATTTGGATGTTGCATTGTTGACAAGGAACAACTGACAAATGGAGGCAGCTGTAGCTCAGGAGGTAGAGCAGTTTGTTGGGTAAATGCAGGGTTAGTGGGTTAATCCTTGAACAACTCAATGAACCTCAAATTGTTCAGAGTGTGTGAGTGTGTGAATGGGTGAATCAGAGAGAAGCGCAACATAAGTGCCATCCATTTACCATCACCATTTACAACCATGACTCTTAGTGTGGTCCTCAGGTCCCCTTTTCTAGCACTATCTCGCCCCCAGCCCTCCACATTGCTCGCTATTCCTATCTCCAGTCCCTGGCCGTGTACTTTCCTTCAACTCCCCAGACCTGTCATCCTCTAGCTGTCCACCAGATGTCCTCAGGCTTGCCCTCCTTTCCTCATCACCTGACTGCCCCACCCATCTACACACCTGTTCTCATTGCTCATTAGCCCTGCAGTCACCTCAGCTTCCCCACCCATCTCCCCACCTGCAGCACATTCCCTAATCAGCCTTCACTACATATACAAGTTTAGTTCCTTTGTTCCCTGCCAGATCGTTCCGTTTCTATGCCTTTTTCACCTGAAACCAGTTTTTTTTTTAATTTTTTTTTTTTTTTTTACTTTTTTTGCCAGAATTTCGGATTATTGCCTACTCCTTTTTGGATTTGTTTGCCTGTGTTGGACTGTTTTTGACCCTTGCCTGCCTCTCAACCCTATAACCCTTTTGTACTTTGATTTTCGCAATAAATCATTGAACTGCACCAGCTCTGCCTCAGAAGTCTGCAGTTGGGTCCTATCCCCCATATTTTCTGTTACCCTGGTTGCACCAGCCACAACATGATGGTTCAATCTCCACAGCAATGCTTCTATTGTTGAACAGCACATATTGTGTTCTGCTTGCAAATTGGTATTGCTTGAAAATGAGATCCAACCATGAAATATGAATGATCAATCATTTTAATGTCTGTTCAACCTTATGTGAGGATTAAACTAATCCACAATCTCATTACAATATGCTGGAAAATAATTGGTGAACACTCCATATCTTACTAATAGAAAAATGCAAATTACCAGCTGACAAACACAACAACAATACAGTTTTTAGACGTGTACCTTGAAAGTGATGCAAATATTTTCAAGAAAACAAATAAGCCTAAGAGCAGGTTTCACTAAGTTGAAAAAAGAAAACGTTTGCAAACACACACAAACATATATACACCGATCAGCCATAACATTATGACCACCTGCCTAATATTGTGTAGGTCCCCCTTTTGCCGCCAAAACAGCCCTGACCCGTTGAGGCATGGACTCCACTAGACCTCTGAAGGTGTGCTGTGGTATCTGGCACCAAGACGTTAGCAGCAGATCCTTTAACTCCTGTAAGTTGCGAGGTGGGACCTCCATGGATCGGACTTGTTGGTCCAGCACATCCCACAGTTGCTCAATTGGACTGAGATCTGGGGAATTTGGAGGCCAAGTTAACACCTTGAACTCGTTGTCGTGTTCCTCAAACCATTCCTGAACCATTTTTGCGGTGTGGCAGGGCACATTATCCTGCTGAAAGAGGCAACTGCCATTAGGGAATACCGTTTCCATGAAGGGGTGTACTTAGTCTGCAGCAATGTTTAGGTAGGTGCTACATGTCAAAGTAACATCTACATGAATGGCAGGACCCAAGGTTTCCCAGCAGAACATTGCCCAAAGCATCACTCTGCCTCCGCTGGCTTGCCTTCTTCCAATAGTGCATCCTGGTGCCATGTCTTCCCCAGGTAAGCCACACGCACCCGGCCATCCACATGATGTAAAAGAAAACGTGATTCATCAGACCAGGCCACCTTCTTCCATTTCTCCGTGGTCCAGCTCTGATGCTCATTGTAGGCGCTTTCGGCGGTGGACAGGGGTCAGTATGGGCACCCTGTCTGCGGCTACGCAGCCCCATACGCAACAAACTGCGATGCACTGTGTGTTCTGACACCTTTCTATCAGAACCAGCATTCACTTTTTCAGCAATTTGAGCTACAGTAGCTCTTCTGTTGGATCGGACCACACGGGCCAGCCTTCGCTCCCCACGCGCATCACTGAGCCTTGGCCGCCCCTGACCCTGTCGCCGGTTCACTGGTTTTCCTTCCTTGGACCACTTTTGGTAGGTACTGACCACTGCAGACCGGGAACACCCCACAAGAGCTGCAGTCGTCTAGCCATCACAATTTGGCCCTTGTCAAAGTCGCTCACATCCTTACGCTTGCCCATTTTTCCTGCTTCCAACACATCAACTTCGAGGACAAAATGTTCACTTGCTGCCTAATATATCCCACCCTCATAATGTTATGGCTGATCGGTGTGTGTGTGTGTGTGTGTGTGTGTGTGNAATTACCTTCCTTCAATATACTGGAGAAACAAAAATACACCAATAAGTCTCACAAGTTGTGGTATATACAATCAATATTTCATAATGAGGGGCCATCACAGAGCAAAAACCCTTGGTCCTTTCTGTTGACAATGAGCTGTGTGCAACCCAAAAGACTCAAGGAGGTTTTGATTTAAATTAATTTCACTGCAGTGTTTACAGCTACGAGCCAGAAAATGCCAGGATCATTAAAATTGTCCTTAGTATCATGGCACCATTGTTTCAGTGGAACAGCTCTGGGATCTCTACTGATGATACCATCAATACAGTGTTGGCTCTGCAGCTTTTTGAGGAGAAAAACTCTTTCAATGCCAAGTGAGTTACGATATAAAAAGTAGGTTTTCTGTTTAAACATCTCATTTGTTACATTTTGTGGAACAGATTTTATTGTGGTGTTGTTCACGCAGAGGCCAACAAGTTACTTATTACGTATTGCAGTGATCTCCCCACTGTCTGTGCCACAGTACAGTGTGGAAAACTAGCAACTATCATTCTGCTCTATAGTCTCATCACGTACATAGGGGGAGATGCTGCAGTGAAATAGCACTGGGATTCCCTTGGAGAGATGTGAATAAAAAAAACACATATTCTATGATGACACTATTAATCTAAGTTGACAATCCCACCATATTCTGGGGAAAACCTGAATAATGCAGTGAGTGTTGTGTGCTCACACCAGGACCAGCACTCATAAAAAAGGCATTTCTTTCACCTTTTAAAAAAAAAAAAAATCCAGTGAGGGAAAACTTAATAGTTTGGGTAAATTTAGCATTTGACATTGATATTTAAAACCCCAGAGAATCCAAGTACGTTCATGCAAAGAATCATACAGTGCAGCATAACACATGGGAGGCCTGTTTTTAGCAACGATAAGCATAAAGTGATTTACAACAGGAACTGAAGTAATTATGCTGACCGTTTATCTCCACAATATTCTGTAATTGCTGTCTTTATTTGCACATCAAACACTAAAATATGTTCTCCACTTCTGAAGAAAAACAATAGCATTAACACAAATAGTAATCTAATTAGGGGCAAGTACACAGGAAGGTACATGCTGTTGCAGGCCACTTAAACTCTGCCTGAAGGTCTTTTGTTCATCAGATTTAACCATAAATTGTTAAATAAAAATAATGGCTTGTTGGGTGCATAAACCATACAAAAACACAAATGCTGTACTGAGGTAGTCACAATGTACTGTACATAGTGTATAATTGAGCCTCACTGTATGTCCCGCCCTCCTGTTTTGCTCTCTAATCCACAAGTAGCAGGTGTTGTGCACTAATCCCTGCCTTTCAGCTACACTCTAATTAAATATTGATGACCAAGCAATCATCTCAACTGGACGTGAGCATAGAATTTACCAGAGACCAGTGTGTGTGTCTGTGTGCGTGAAACACACAATAGGGAAAAGATAGAACGTGTTCAAACTCTAATCAGACAATAAAAAAAAATAAAAATCACAAAATTCACAAAGAAGTGCAGCATGTCCCCACTCACGTATCACTCATTCACACACCTATACACACACACACACACACACACACACACACACGTGGTAACTGCATCTAAACATAAACAAGCATAAACACACAATTTTTGCAAATGCTCAAATGCGTGCGCACACAGAACAGCAGTGCTCGTTTTGTGTGAGTAACAGATTCACAGTTCCACAAAATACACTTGGCCACTTGGGTTGATCCAGCCCAATTTGCTCAGATGTTTCCTCTCCTGTTAAGCTGCAATGATTAGGCAGAACAGGAATGTCCAAAGTCCTGATCAGCAAATCAAACATATTTTCAATATGGTTTTTAAAGTTGAAGCTGTTTAAAATCAACCCGCTCATCAAAGCGAATGCACTGGATCAGATATTATACATAGAAAACTATGACCTTTTTAACGTTAAATGCCAACGATTTTGAAGTTAGGAAAAGACCATCCCCAAACACCCAGTTCTGAAACACAACTCTAACCCTTGGCTCCCAAGTCTGGGATTTGCATTAAGTTCTAGGGTTAGGACAGGGTTAGTGGGGGGTTAGGGTTTTGTACACTACCTGTACACTCGCACTGAACTAAGGCTGGGTAATATATAAAATTAATTGATTAATTTGAATTTTTGTTTTTGCATGATGTGGAAAAAGTCGTATGTTGAATAATCATGTGATTACAAGGTGCACAAAAAGGTTATTTGCACTAACAAAGTAACGTCGATTATATATATTATAGCTTGCTACATTAGCTGTCTTGAGTCTGCCATATGCCTTGTTCTTCTCTCGAGCCATGGATCAAGACTTTTTCACCCCACTTGGCAAAAGGGTTACAAATTATGCCCTTGCTATTTGTACAGGGCTACACTGAAAGCCCCATACATCAGTTTGCTCCCCTGCTGACAACTACTATTGTTGGAAACCAGAGGAATTCAGGATTATAGGTGTTTGAAGATTCATCATAGCAAGGCATAGTGCTACATGCTTGGGGGTGTCTAACTGGAGTGTTAGCCCACTTGTTGGGCTTGAAATGTTACTGCCTTGCAGGGGCAACTAATGGAATAAAAACTACAGACTTCTCAGGTAGGTCTGATGAAGTTCAGTTTTAATAAGGAAAACTGACCTTAAATTTGAACTATACATTTAATTTCCAGCCAGTGCATTCGTTCTGGGCCTAACAACTTTAGTTTCAGATTTAATATCCACTGTCCAAAAGAAGCATTACAATTTCAAAGATAATTTCTCACAGTCTTAATCACTTTCCATATTTTAAAGGTGAGGAGTCTCTACAGGTGCATAAAAAATGAATCATGTTTAGTAACTATAGTATATAGTAAGCATGAACAGACTACATCAAGCTCCTACAATTGGCTAGATGTTGTATCTGGAAATATAGGGGAAAAAAGAAAGAACACAAGTGGGCATAAAGACAAGTTAATACAAAGGATTGAAGCAACATAGAGTATGGTCGAACTAATGACAAGCTCGGTGTAGAGAAACAGTGTTTTTAAGGAGAGAAGCTAAAGAGTCCATGGTGAATGAGAAAAACACTCACGTAGGCTGGCTCATCTCATTAATTGTTTAAACCTGCTAACACATTTAACACTTTCTAGAGCTGCCTCCTAGCTCTTCTAATCTTTCAGGCAAACCAGAGGACATAGGACTTGGTATTTTGCTCTGGAGGAAGGTCTGCAGCACTCTATGAGAGCTGGTATGAGATAAGAGACATTTAAACTAACTGCATGGTATTTAGCATCTGCACCCTCTATTTTCTCTGTTTGCCATCATTTCAGCTCTGTCAAAGCTTTTAATGTCGTGTTAAGGCTGCTCCGTGGCCAGTTGTCTCAGGTCTAAAAACAAAAGTGCAGACTTTAAACACAACATACCAATAAGAAAACACTTTGTTCGTCTTCACACAGACTCTGGTGCAGTTGTGACTTCATTTTCTATCAGACGAGCTTTGCATGGTTGACTTTGGTGCAAGTTCAGAGATGAGTGTGAAGAGGCAGAGGCGATGAAAGAATATCGTTTCCGACCAAAAGAGCATACTTTCACATGAATGCTCGGTCTGACCGCTTGTAACAACAAAAGGGCATAAAGTGATGGAATAATAAGGAGTGCTTTGTGTTGGACTGCCGCTCTCAGATAAACTCAATTTCCAGCACTATCTCATTCAAATAAAGAGGTTTTTGCAATAACAATACAAGTATGAAACCCATGCAAATTGAAATGAAACTGGACTTAAATTACCATCAAATAATCTCCACACCTTTAATGTGGAGAGGGGAATGCAAGATGATACTGTGCCTCATTCTGCCCCACGCTATTCAATAGGTCATATTAACAGCTTGCGGTGCTAACATGAAGTTTTTATCATCTTTCTTTTGCACAGTTTTAAAACTGGCGATGACTTTAGCCTTAATGGGAGGCTTCTAATGAATCAATCAAAGAGATTGTCATAAAAATTACCCTTAAGTCTAGGTATCTCGCATGGGTGTAAGTTGAAGCTGGACCACCAGGCCAGTACTTACAATGAGCTCGCACTTCACTGGCAAGAAAAATTGAAACATCAAACATCAAATCTATTTAATTCCCAAATGGATGAAGATAAAATGAAAAAAAAAAAAAAAATATATATATATACATACATACACATATACACACACACACACACACACACACACACACACACACACACACACACACACACACTCAGGCTCATCTGAGGAGAACAAATTGGCCCATGGCTATAACCAACTCCTGCTGTAAGAGTTGCTGTGCTTAAGAAAATAACCAAAGGAACCCCTCCAAAGCTTGCAGCATTGCAATCCTTTACCACTGGTGAATAGATTACCCATCAAACCACTTGTTTTTATCATTAAGTGTATCCAGGGGGTAGTGTTTAAGGTCAAGCATGCATTTTAGTGGCTGATACGATAACCTGCATCATCAGCCTAAGGAGGGTTTTTAGTTTGATTGCCTCAGTCAAGTGGACGTCAGTCTTCCTCAAGATGCAATGATTTATAATTTTCAGTGAATCCACCTTGGCAGATACACAACATAAAAGAATACTAAATTGAATAGTTTTTAAATAAAGCCCTTCAGCAACACTCGTTTCTGATTTCCTATAAGCTGTTGCTCAATATCCAGTGGGTTGAGAGGATCCTCACACGCTGCAGGCAACAGTTGATACAAATCATGAATTTGCAGAGACAAGATAAAAGCTAGGAGACGCATTCTCATTTATGGACACACTGATTTCCCACTGCTGTTGTAGGAAGCTTTCTGTCAATGAGAAAATACACCCTCTTTCCTCTCTCCTCATATCCAGCTGCCCCTATTCTATGAGATAGAAATCTCTTCAATCTGATTAACTGCTTTTGGATTTAGCTCATAGGCTGAATAAGCAAAGGAGCCGATACAAAACAAGCTTCGTCTTCTCAATAGAGATCTACTCTGCAAGTGAGTGAGACTTTATGTGTTGTGTCTGGCACCTGTCAGTGGGTCTGCACAAGCAGCAGCTTGGATAAATTAAACATGTTATGCTTCATTTGAGCAACTGGGTTGCTATCCCTCGTGGCTATCTGTTTCTCTAAAGTGAAAACCTCTAAGAATAAAACACAGTAAGCTGAGATGAAAAGGAGAAAAAACTACAACCAAGAAAATTTACTTATTTCACAATGTCTATGCAAAAGTCTATTGTCTTCAATGAGTCAAATATAATTCCACCCCAGACAATGAATTAATCAACTGTTGATAAAAACATAGTGCCTTAACATTGCAGATGTTATCATGTTTCTGAGTGACACACGTCTTCCACAGGGAACCCTATATTTCTTGGCTCTTCTGCCTGATGTTAAATTTGTTCTTCTGAGGAGCCAAGGGAAACAGGATTATATATTTTTTTGTTTGTCTGTCTTTTCTGACCTCGACCAAACAAAGCCAGACAGAGTGGGGGTGATTATGTTGTTTGCTTTCCCATTCACTGACATGAATGAATATAAAGGCAAATGTTCAGAAAAGATGGAATCTTATTATGTGCCATTTGTATGGTTTCTGTGTGACAGAAGAGAAGAGATGAAACACATTTAGAAGGATAATTGCTTTTTTGGGTTGCCTGTTTTACATTCCATTATGGGGAGGACGGGCTCCTGGCCGTTTCATCAAGAAGAGATAAATAAAGGGACGGTGGAGCCAGAAGAGACCCATATCCCAGGTAAATGAGTGCCTTTATGAGGAAGATTAGCGCAAATCCCTCACACACAGAGCTCCGGCACATGTGGGGTGAGGGAGGCTTTCGGATGCAGGCTTGGCTACCTCTATCTCACACATTCCCCCGGCAATCGATCAAAGCCCCAAATCACAGCTGCACACACAGAGAGGAAGGAGTAGGTGAGACAGTATGACAGCCTGAATTGGAGGCTATTGCATTGACGAATGGCAGCCTCATCTGACACAGAGCCACCCAATCATACTCACGGGATACAAATATGTACATTAGGTGTATGCATATCTGCACACACTCAATTTCACTCTCTAAGACACACAACCACCCACAAAGCAGTGTGCAGAGCGCATATTGCAGGGGAGTGGAGAATCTGTGAAATAGTATTCTGATTATATAAACAAGCTCTGGATTCTATCTTCAGTGAGAGCTGCTCATTAAACTCTATTAACCTGCAGTACTAATATCTGCAGGGAGAACTGAGACAAACACACACCTGGTCCATTTAGGGAAAGGCATTTCTCATTCCCTCAATAAACATATAGCTCCTCCCCAAGCAGCAGGTCAGCACTCCATATCACATACACACACGTATTCACACTAACACACTCAGTCATCAACAAAATGCAGATGGCAAATGCTCAAAACTCATAGCATGGAGCCATGAGAAGAAAAGAGAGGAAAGCTAAAGACTTGAGAAGTGGGTGCAGGTGATGGAGAGGCTAGAAGAAGATGAAGAAGAAAGAGAAAAGGAGGAGCAAAATAGTTTCACCTGACCCACTCGAGTGCTGCGTGTCTGCTCTATGCATCAATGATTCCTGTACTGTCGTAGCACAGGTATATCACAGTAAAGACAACCTGTGTGGGGAGCAGACTGCTCATTAATGGAGCCCCATGTCACGTCTGTATGCCAAACACCATCTGTATTCACTCACTCAGACACACACATGCACACTTCCCTGGGAGAACATAACAAATATACACAAGAACAACTAGAGTTTATTTACTTTTAATTTAAAATACAATCAAAATTACAATCCAGTATGTCTGACAAAACATCTCCTACAACCAACCTGCCCCAAGAGACATCAGCTGAGCATCTGTACTCTATTACACTACAACTGAACAGTCCCAATAGGCGAAAGTATTAATATGTATTGCATTACCAAAGCAACATTCACTGTAGTACATAAACAATCCCAACAGTGCAATACATGCCACTTGAGTGCAGAAGCATTTGCCATGCTGGAATACAGAATGAAGTGGAGCAAAAACTAAGTGAGGAGCGTGGGTGGGCAATTGTTTGGTACGTACCGTTGGGGCTCTCCTCATCAACGGTCACTATGGTCGCAGGGGGGCCTGGCCGGGACAGCTTACACTCTGCATACGTGAAAAGAAAAAAACAAATAAACATAAAATAAGCTCAATTACTTTTTGTCATATTTAAATCATTTACTTTACATTCCCAATAGTATATTGTGTTTCATGGCAGCTTATGAAAATGACTGCATAGTGTGTAGAATAAAATACAATAATTGCAAATAGATTTACTATTGAAGCTCAGCTGTGTTGATAGTACTGAGTAAATATGCTTTTCACTAAGTACTGTACTTAAGTACAATTCTGAGACACTTGGACGTGAATAATTCCAATTTATGCTACTTTTTATACTACTACATTTCAGAAGGAGAAATTGCACGGTATACTTAGTAGTAAATAGTTTTTTCAGATTTTGCTTTTTAAACAAAGCATATAATACAATTATAAAATACAATGCATTGTTATACATTAAACTAGTGTTCCCCAACTTTTCTGGCTTGTGACTACAAAAACACAGTGTTTACTTGGGGCACAGTTTCAGATGTTTATAGGGTTTATGGGCTGTTCCACCAAACACACATTTGCCCTTTAAACTTTTAAACTAGTTTAATTCAAATGGCTGTTTGAGGCCCAAAGAGGTAAAATTATCCAATATTTCACCAAAAAACAATGATTATAGAAAGGTCCAAAAAATTAATTCAAGTTTGTGTAGCAGAACTCTTGAAATCTTGTGACCCACTGGGGCCAAACTCCTAAACAGCTTGAGCAGTAAAATGGTACTTACAGTAAGCACTGATGCATCAGTTTTAAAAATGTAATACTTCTGTACTTTTACTTAAGTTGAATTTTGAATGAAGGATTGCTACACAGTAATGTCTAAATATAGTAGCAATGCTAGAACAACATTGCAAAAAAAACACTGACAATCACTGGCATTGTAAATATTTCATTTGTCTGACGAAATAAACCTCAAAATGCTGTTTCAGTGTCTTTCTGTCATCCCATAAGCTGTCACGTTGACACATCTTTTTATAGCAAGTGGCATCAATGACTGCTACCGCAGAAGCATCAACAGGAATGGACTGTATGATACTGACACCAGACAAACAGGGTGGTCAAAGCATGTGGCAACATCATAAGCAGAGCACTGACGAGAGCAGCTCCACAGATGGAGGTCACAGCAGCTAGATGGTATGAGCACATGGGACACAGGTAATGGCAGCTTGACAGACAGCACCAGATGGGGCAGCAGGAGAGGTGGAGAGGAGGAGACAGGAGGAAGTGAGGTGTCTAGTGTAGCGGAATAGACGCTTCAAGGCAACGCGCTCTGCAGCTGATGTGAGGAAAGTCCAGGATTATATGTCTTTCAACAGGGAAGACAGAGGGGGAGAGAGTGAGATAGAGGTAAATGGTGGAATAGATTATAGGAATGTAATACAACAAAAGGAAAACAGACAACAGATGTTTGCCCTCTTACCCTCATACTGCCAGTCTGAAGGGGTCAGGGGTTAGTGGAGCCAGAGGGAAGCAGAGCAGAAGCATGGAAGAAAAGAAAAGCATGAAATAGTTGGTTGAGGAACAGCTCTGATGTTAGAAAAGGAGAAAAAAGATCATTATAAAAAAGAACAGATATTAGAAAATAGGGGCAAAGAGAGGCAGTTTCAGGGAGGATATACTGTAGAAGCCTCCATTAGAGAAATGATATGTTAGTTAACCACACACAGTTTTTACAAATATTGCCAGCAGATCTCTTCTTACTTCCAGTTGCTGTCGGCTGACATTATTCCATAAGAGAGGTAGTGGAGTGCATTATAAAAAATAAAATTAAAAAAAAAAAAAAACTATAACACTTTCTCTCACTAAATTAAGTGGTGCGAGTGTTCTGGAAAAGGAAAAACAGGAAGAAAGAGCACTGGAACCCATATGAAAGTCATTCAGGATCTCCCTGTATCTCTCTATCACTCTGCCTCCATCTTGTAAGATATTGAATCTCGAGCAGCTTGCTGTCATGTGGTATCTGCTTACATTACATGTAATCAGAGATGGATAGAAAAAAAGAAGACACATGGTCAATGACACCACATCAACAGTCAGCGCTATAGGGTTTCACACCCGCCTTCTGTTGCCTGACTTGTGCAGCTATGCACCTGTTGCCAGGTGTAAAACTGTGGATAGTTTTCTTATTAAATTTGCATGCCCCTGAGCCTTCACTAATGTGGCGGTTTAAAAGTGCATTTTAATTAGAGATAAAAACCTTAGGGTGTGATTTTGCTGCATTTTTAATCATCGCTGTTTCCAAAGTGCAGATACACACAATAATTAGCAATTAAATGGCAATGAAAACCATGCAAATTATTGATTGCGTTTTCATCTTTTCTATCTTCTAATTTAAGTCAGTGTCATGATCTCGACATTTTGTATAAAGAGTTCATCTTGCCTCATATGCGGCTTGCTGTGTGAAAACCCTTTCGCAGTACAAAACTATAAGTTGCAAAGCATACACGATCTTTTCAAATCCAAAATCTTTCAATATAATTATCAACATATACTCATCTTGCACTGCTAATACCGAAGGTGTACTCACTGTTTGTTTTAAGGGTTCTATGATCTAATAGCAATTAGATAACCTGTACCCATCTGCTGAAGAAATAGCAGGATGAGGGTTTCCTTTAATAGCGACAAAATGAAGAGAGCAAGTGGGTCACACCTCGCAATCGGAGACATAAACAACAAGCAACATCAAAATAAGTATGCAAATCTGCTCTGAGAGAATATGCTCTGTGTGAAGTAGAAAGAGTGTGCACATGTGTGCGTGTGCGAATGTGTGGAATAAAAGTTACTTGCACTCATTTTGAGAAGCTTTTTAAGGGATCACAGACAGACAATGTTTTGTTAGTTTTACATAATGTCTGTTCAGGCACAAATGTGTGTGTGTGTGTGTGTGTGTGTGTGTGTGTGTGTGTGTGTGTGTGAGAGAGTGTAGCTTTAAGCGGTAGTTGTAGCAGGAGGAGAGAAAGATGTGAAGAGTTTGCTTTGAAGACAAAAGGCAGAATCAAACAGAGATAAAGAACAATGCCTCCATTTGCAGTGCTAACGGTCCTATATTGCGATCACAACACAAACATATGTTTCACTGAGGAAGTAAGACACACACATGCACACAAACTCGAAGCAACAAAGTCTGCTCATTCATGTGCATTGTGAAAATGAAATGATGGCGAGTGAATGCTTGAGCTGGTGTGTAGGTATCAAAACAGTACTTAACACCTAAGGATTATTTTATTGAAAAGAGAAAGATAGTGGTGAAACATCTTGTACCGGTGTATAAAAGAAAATATTCCACATTTTTTAAACTTTTTTTCTCTGTTCTTATTTGTAGGAGTTTGAGGCCAGTGTATCATTAGTGTGGTGACAGAGTCATAAAAAATAAACAATAGTCAGCAGCCACTGAATGTGTATTATTTAGCCCAATCAAGGATAAACAAATGTAGTTAGAGAACATGAAGACTGGAAGGTTACATTAGATCAAACCAGAAGATTCAAGATCACCTCATATTGAATTCTAGCTGCCAAATTTCCATCACTGGTTGAGTGATGCTACGTCTGAGAAAGCTTGAGAGATTCACTATTGTATATTTGTGGAACCTATATTTTTACATGTTTATGTCAGCAGTGTAATAATATGCAGTTTGCTTGGTTTCTAAACACTGTAGCATAGTTACCAACAGAAGCTAACAGAGTTAGTATGGGTGTAAATTGTTTTGATTGACCCTTCTAAACAGGGTCAGGCTCTTGTGCATTATTACATTTACACATTATATTGTTTACATTTATAAGACAAGAAAGTAGCAGTAGAAATCTGCATTGACTGGGAATGAAATACTGACTGAACTGGGTTTATTTAGCTGGCTGCCTGGGAGGAGACCGGATCTCCAAACTCTCCTGAACTATGGGAAGAAAATTGGCTTACTATACTTATAATACTGGGTATATCTCTATGATGTTTGCATTTGTAATATTTAAGCAACTGTGCATGAGGTGTTCAGCACATTCACAAACCAAAGGGTCGATGAGACAAAAGTAAAGCCCACATAATTAAGTCCAGTCAAGATAGCTAAGTAGATTGCACATTGTTTGATGTTCATACTATTACCAAGGGAACATGACTTCAAAGCCAAACATTATATTTAACTTATTTTTATCCCACACTGCAGGAGCATTGCAGACTAACTTTTGTTTGTTGGCATGTTGCACCAAGTTGGCTTCACATGGGAGACAGATTTAAAAAGAGGGGAATCCTAACAAATGCAACAGGCAGCATTCAATCACTAATAGTAATCAGGGCGCTGTACACTTGAGAGGCCTTATCCAAAGACAATCAAAATCTTCTATTTTTGACGTTGGGGTAATTAACTCTCACTTAAAGAGATCTTCCCACTAATAAAACCAACAATGTCGACTTGAATGATTACTGTTCGTCTCACAGAGGAATCAGGTGAAAAAAATGAATGCTAGCTACCTTCAAACAATTTGTGGAATGCTCGTGATTGAACAAAACAGCATTTTTCTTTGCAAAACCATGACATTTTACAAAAGGAGAAAAGGCTGAGAAGAATTTATGTAATTTTCCCTTTTTAACAGGAACTCTTTAACACTTTTAAAAATTATCTGCCTTAGATTAACTCCTAATATTCAAATCAAATAAATAGTGATAATGACTTGGTGAATCAAAATGTTTAAGTGCTGAAATTCATTTTGACATATGCAGTGGGAGGAATAATTAATAGTCAACTAGAAGGCATTTTGGGGAATGCAAAGGGTGTCTATGTTCTCCTATATTGGAGAAAACGAAAGCTTTCACATGTACTACCAATGCATATGATTGTTTATTTTTTTTCTATACATAGTTCTTTCATCATACTTTCTTAAAATGAGACGGTCTGAGATGTAGACAACCTCCAAGGGAATTCAAGTCAGCTCATTGACCGCTATACTACTGGAGCAGCAAGGCAGTGGCAAGATAAATTCTGCTCACTGACATTTAGTTTCAAAAGGCATTTTTTACCTGCCACTCGATTCAATAGCCTGCTTTCCTGTGGCTTCATCTGCAAAAGCACCTTTTTAGCAACCAATAAATCAAACTGCTGCTCCCTGGGAGGGGAGATCTAAAAAAAATAAATAAAAGACTTTAAAGGACAACTAACCTACCAAGCAACATGGTCCAGAAGGCTACATTGTCTCAATCAAGCTGGCACACCTTTACAACAAACCTAGAAAGGATCAGAGGCATCTTTTTTGGATAACTAAGAAACGCAAACCATTTCACAAACTGCAGTGAAACACGCTTCGCTTCTCTAGATGTGGGCAGTCACTCATTAAAAATTGTGAAAGGAGAAGGGGCAAAAAAAGCGAGAGGCAGAGTGAGAAAGACTCTTGACAAAGGGCAGAAGCGCCGAAGAGGAAAGTAGGACCTAATTTCTCATCCTTTAGATGGATGGCAAACTGCCAACTCAACACAAGGTCCCTCTTATGATAAAATGTCTCACATTGTATGTCCATATCCAATCATAAATGCGTCTGCCCTTTCATATAAATATCAGGCCCTATGTGATGATAAGGAAATGTCTAACAGAGCCTATGGAAAGCTCCTCCAGCAAGGACAGGAAAATTAGATAATTTCTTTTCTTTTGCCACGACACCAGCGGTCCACCTGAGGAAGGAATGTCTACTGAACTCTGGTTTGACTAGCATCTTCTTAAAAAACTTCAAGGTTGGAGGTTAGAGTTATGACTAATCTCTGGCAGCCCTGGACAGGGATGAGTGGAGACAGAGCAAACAGGGACACTGTTTTAATTTCCCAGCTGGATTGATAGAGTTTATTTTGCATGGATCCATGTCCAGAGGGGCAGAGGGGCATTCTGGGACAGGTCCAATGGCGCTTGGCAAAGGACGGGTGAGACAGACAAAGGGCAGCTGTCCTGTGACACACATTGCCAGGTAATGGCTGCTCATGGGCTGACAGCAAGTCAAAACAGATGAGCAGTCTGTGTTATAGTAACGGGGGCTGGGGCCAGTTATCCACAGGGGTTGGCTGTCAAAGCTGTGCATTACAGTTCACATCATACAGTAAAGGTCCCTTCTTGTGCCGAGTACACTCCACTGCTCATTTCTTTGTCATGTCTCAAAGCCTTTAAATGTTTATAGGAGTTATTTATGTACAGTTCATATTGTAGATTAGTTTTGCTTTAATCTTCACGTTTCCTACATGTATATCTATTAACACATGGAAGGGAAAATACTTTATATATACTAATAATGCGCTCCAAGAGACACTCTCAACAAAAACACAACATTATACGCCTCTGTTCGCCTCTGTAGGAACTGCACGCTGCCAGGACCCAGAGGCATGCAGGAAAGATTGTGGCTGACCCCTCTTTCTTCCCGTCTGCAGATGGCTTCATCAACAAGGCCTGTGACCCCCCTGTGACGCAGACTCTAATACCCCCATACCCCCCATGAACTTTTGCACATCCCTCAGTTAATATTTTGCATGTCTTGCACAAAATGTACAGCTCTTCATTTTCATATTATTGTACAGTTTTTTTCTAATTGTATCTTCAATTTTATATTTATTCACTTTTTTTTATTGCAAAATTCTCTATTTTACATTTGTAGTCTTGATTTGCTTTTTTTTTTTTTTTTTTTTTTACAGCTTTTTAGTGGCTTTATTTTATATATCTGTACATATTTTATTTTTCTCTACTATGCTTATTTATGCACCAAAGCAAATTCCTTGTATGTGAAAACCTACTTTCTGATTGACAAAGGTAGTACTTACTGCATGTTATTGTATTTGATTGCATTATAATGTACAGGGGGTTATTTTATTGTCTCTGTCCCTTTTATTGTAGGTTTCCCTTTAATGTAAGTAATATGCCATGAAAGATATGGCTTTTATAAAACAGTTACCAAATATAGAAATTTTAAAGCTACACAAGCTACATTTCATATCATTTCTACAAGAGAAATGCACTATTGGCTGCCTGCACATATGCAAAGCAGTTGCCATGTAAAATACATACAAACATTTTTATCAGTAAGCATAGACCATAGCTATCAACTTGAACACATTCGAATCACAACAATTAAAGGCAATTCTGTTTTGAATGGACTTTATTGGCACTTTCAGGTAGCCATGCTCATTAGCCGTCATTAGCGTCTTCTACCACAATGAATCCCACTTTGGGTGTTTTACAATATGTAAGTGACTTAATAGAGTGGTAGGTTTAGCCAAGTTGAGCCTATAGAGACTACAATGTTAAGTCAACAGGCCAGATGAGGTTGACTGTTGCTGTGACAACCAGATTCTTTACAGGAGAAATAACTTGACTGCAGTTCGGCAGCAATCAATTTCCATTCTTTCATATGGAAAGATGTTAAGAACGTTCAAGAGAAAAGCGGACGGCTTCATCACCAAACTTGATTGGGGAAGTGAGCCTTTAAAGAGGAAGCATAAATGTTGTAATTGCTGTCTTGCTTCAAAATGTGCTGTTATTTTGCTAACTAATTATCCTAAACTCCTGATTGTAATAATATAACCTAAATGTAATCAAGCATCAATACTACACACCTGTTATATCTATCCATCACCATTTCTCTATCTGTTGCTCTGTGCTCAAGTAGGACCACATGTAGGTGATTGTGAATGTTGACAGGCTGAGTACTCAAGTTATTTGTATTGTGAAACCATCAAGGAGAAATATCCTGGACGTCTGGAAGACAAGTCAAATTTAGCTTTAGCTTTATTTTTAAATCATGTTAGAAAAAATAATTTAAAATACAATAACTACACATGGGAAAAGGTTTGGTTTTTGAAAATAACAGTGGATTTATTCCCCTTTATATACGATTAAATCCATTCTTGCCAGGAACTTTACTCTTTACACACACAAACAGCAATATGCATTTCCAAATGTGCCAAAGCAACAGAAGCCAAGCAGCTTAATCTAAGAATAATTTGTTTTCTTTATGGTGAAGGGATTGCTGCAGCAATCTGATGTAATTACAAACCAATAAGGATCATAGCAGCTAACAATCCAAAAATTCAAAACCCAACTCAACATGAAACAAGACTTGGGAATGTGTGAGTCAGTTCGGTTTTGTGAACCAAAAATTTTGCAGCACACTACATGTAGATATTCAGCCATTCACTATTCCGTTACTTGAGAGGAAAAAAATCAAAACCGATGTGGAGACAGACAGTGCTGCGTGCTTCTTCTTGCAGCGTGTCTATGTTTGGCACAAAGAATGCAATCACACTGCCTCTGCCTTTCTCCTTCACTTTCTCTCCAAATTTCTCATCATTAGAAGTGTGGGTCTCCCTGTGGGGCTTCTCGCTGTAATTGTGTGTATGTACTTAATTCTAAGGGTCACACATGGGCTAGAATATGTCGGTGTAACACGGAAAGTGAATGGGAGAAGAAGAAAGCAGTGAAGAAAGGAATAAGTGTGTGTGTGTGTGTGTGTGTGTGTGTGTGTGTGTGTGTGTGTTTGTGTGTATGTGATGAAGAATGTCAAAGAAATGGAGGTGGAAATTTATTCTTGCAGCATCATGTAAAACATTAGTGGCTGATAATGGAAGAGAGAAGGGGATTACTTTATGGATGTGTAATCCCTTGCTGAAGCTCCCCCCCCTACTGTTCTTTAGACTTCCCCCTCATTGCTGCCTATCTTTGTCTCTCTGTGAGGTTAACCACACAGGCAAAGGTTGCAATCACACTCCCTCTCTGAACAGTTGAGCACGCACGTGCCCACGTACTGAGCTCCAGTATGGGCCTGTTGGTACAGACCCCAGGCAGCACGGGGCCCAGTCGTACCAAGAGTGCCCCCCTCCCTTCTTGTGCTGCCCAGAGCCTGATTACAGCCTACTGGCGGGCAGATTAAAACCCCTTCCCCCTGCCACTCCGCTGCTCCCCCACTCCACAGGCTTCTGCTGCAGCCAGACACAGTCTGCACATCTGGCCTCTAATCAGACAATCCCAAAAATAGACAAACAATTGTGGGTCAGAATGGATGTGCAGATGGGAAAAGAGGGAAAGAGAGAGAGACGGGCAGAGAGATGGAAATAGAGTGAGAGAGGTAGGCTGATGTCACACGGCAGAAGTGTCCACAGGCATATCAACTAACTTGATCCTCACCTCACCACACACACAAACACAGAGACACACAAATACAACTGAGCATGTTTGTGTGTGTGTTTGTGCAAACATGCATTTGTCCGACATCTGGATTTAGCGATGGAGGGATTTAGAGGTATGGACAGTGTGTATCTGTCTGCTCCGCTTTGGATTGATGTTTGTCCTTTCATTATCATTTGTAAACTGCCAAGCATGCTAGTCTTGATGGACATACATGAGGTAGACTACAGGGTTCACATGCAGTCAAACACGAATCTCTGCTGAGAGAGAGTCTCTGAGGCTACAGTACAGTGGAGTCACAGTCAGATGGTGCGAGGTAAGGAGGAGAACATGAAAAGATGGCACATTGAAGAGAGGATTATTGATGGAAAATGAAAGCAGCAAAGGTGTTAAGAAAAGGAATTAAGGGATAGAATACTGAGGGAATGTGGGAGGAGAAGTGCAGGAGAGAAACAGAGAAACACAAAGAGAACAGTCCTTGAATTTTCTTAATGGCTGCCCCCTATTAGTTGAGACTAGTTGGTCTTTAATGTCTTGACAGACACAGAGATTCTTAGCTTAATAGTTGTTATCATATGGTCATGGTGAATGAGCTATTAGTCAGTCATTACTGGAAACAGACACACAGTAGGATTCATAAATACACTTTTAATAAACATATTTAAAGAGATCTGTAGTTGAATGCATTCATCTGAGCAGGGTCAATAACACTGAATCATTTGATGCTAATTTCAATTAAATCAACTAGTTGATTAGTTCAAGAAATCCTAATGTTTGTCAAGCTTAGCCCCATTTTCACACATTGTGTCCACATTCACATTAATTAGAAGTCTGAGGTCCCTAGTAATTAAATAAAGACTTGAAAAGCACTGTGACGTCCACTGGAAATTTGCTGTATGCATCGCTCCACAGCACATCTAAAAAATGTCTGGTTGCTATTTTCATTTGATAGACAGACAACAAACAAGTTGAGAGAGCCAAAAGCCAAGGGCGCCTTGAGGTGGGCAGAGCAGGGAGATTTATGAGTGAGAAGTTGAGGGAGGTGAAAATCCCCACTCAAACCAAGTTCATCCCTGGGTAACACTGAACGGTCAAGGGAGGCAAAAACAGCATTCACATTTGCCCTCACCCTTCAAACCACAACAGCTCTGATATACTCTGTCACCCTCTGCTCCCTCATTACAACTATGACACTGTGGGTCATTTGCCGGCAGACTTTGATTCAAACAGAGCTCATCTGCACGCAGGGTAAATATCACTAATTTCTAGCTGCTCCCCTTCATAATTATTTCTGTCTGCAACCAGTCAAATTACAGGCTGCAGCCACATCCCTAATCAGCAGAAAGACAATCAATAATATTCCATGGGCCAGACAGTAAATGTGGCATTATTTGAAAAGCATTGTTATCTCTAACAGAGTTGCTTTGCCTCCGACCTTCGCATCATTTAGGCATATATATTTAGGTAAAAGGAAACGAAAAAGCTTTTAGCAGTTGTAGTATGAATGAGTAAAAGATATGAAAGAGAAAAAATAGATCCAGTTATGAATCCTGATGTTTTAGCAAGTTTATGCTGAAAGTGTGGGGCTGAAATATATTAATTTCTTTTGTTGTAGTTTTGTGAGGATATTTATGTGGGACGGCATGCAAAAACATGAGGAGGATGACACCAGTGATGATAACCTCAAAAAGGAAATGCTCAGGTCAATTCCAAGAATCTGGAATTTATGTTTTTTCTGTTTTAGGAAACAGCCGGAAGTTAGGGAAAGATTGTGGTGTTGGTTTACTACAGAAAAAGTCAACACTGACTTGAATCACGAGACAGGACATGTTTGCTGTTAACCAAAGTGCATTTGTTGCCTAAACCTAACCACACGCAGGACTCGGGATGAGAATCCCCTGGTCTCCGGTGTCACAGTCCTGCACTTTGAACCACACTGCCGTCCTCCCTACGATTAGTGTGAGGTACATAAATGTAGCGGCTCCTACACTAGAAAAAAACATGTTGCCAGGGAACATAATCTAGGCAGCAATTACATTTCCCCTTAGAATGCAACTGGCAAAGCAAATTAGTAGTATATAAACATAATTTCTTGGACAGGGTTGAAGAAAAGAGGCTATTTGTTCCTTTACCTGCATAACAGACTCTGAAAATGTGTGTCTGCTATGATTAGTCAGAAACACTTAAAAGTTTTAATAGTAACACATAGTAACACACATTGCTTTCAAAAAAAGCAATGTGTTTTCATTGAACTGATCTAATATTAAAAATTTAACCAGAAATAACAAATTAAGAAACACTGTAATTTTGTGTCTATATTAAAATTCTTTCAGGTGGCACACTTCACTTGAACTTTCCCTGGCAACAACTACACTTGCTGCCGTACACTGTGATGTCTGAATCTTAGAAGAGAGCACTGTCACGTAAGCAACATCAGCTCAAGAAAACACGAGTTTCTTGAAGCAGAGATTCATTTTACCTCAAGATCAGTGAACCTAATAAATAACGATAATTTGTCCTCTCCTGTATGTCAAACAACACCACATGAAGGTTTGATAAATAGACTCTTAAAATGAAAAATACCATTGTGTACTAATGTCATCACAAGTCGTAAAATAAATTACCCACAAACCCATATTCCAAAGGGCTGTTCTTAAGTTCCACAGCTGTTGTGTTTTGGGTGAATGGTTTCCTCACACAAAAACATTTATCTATTAATGCGGTCAGAGCCTCAGAGTGACGCTTCATCAAGGAAACCACAAGGCACTCGTTCACCTTCAAAGACTCAGTCAGTTATAAAGCAATTCATTTCTCTACTAAAATGATATCATACAAACCCATGAAGCCAACCTCACAAAATAAAACCTTAATTCAAATAACAGAAAGCAGAGATTATACTCATCTAAAAATGATTTTACATTAGTGAGCTTGTCAAGAGAAGCAGGGAAAGGATGAAAAGAAAGAAGGAAATGGGGTTGGGATCTTAAAATTGGCAATATTGCCCCACAGAGGGGCATGTGCAGCTTCCCCTCAGCACTTTTAAGACCTGCCAATCTTATACAGCTGAAATTCACTTTTAACTGGCATCTGGTACAAAGTCAGTGAGTTGAGACTATAAATGCTAAGATTCCCTCTGTAATGTGGGAACTTACACATGAAACTACAAGGAGAATCCTCTTAGCATGATCAGTGAACTGTGTAGGAAGAAAGCTGGATTTACGCCCCTCTCTCTAAATAATGTCTTTTGAATAACATTTAAATTTGAAAGGAAGGATAGTAAGAATAGTGTGAACGCAAAGTTATTTGCACTGAACCATTATGCACGATGTTGAACGTCTCTACAGTACTTCAGTTAAATCGAACTTTCCTTGAACTCTCATGAAGGTTCTACAACTATGTATGGATTTAAACAAAATTTATAATTTCTACTGAAGGCACATAATTGGACTGTGATGAAAAACAATCATTCTTACCATCCATAAACACAACATTACATCATTTGCAATAACAGATTGATACAGCTAAGTGAGTTGCAGGAGTATATAAAAAGGAAATTTGATGGAAACTCTCTTTACAGACCTACAATATAAACTATGTCGTGGGGATGAATGCTAAATGTATAACAATGTTTTGCAAGTAAAGACCTTCGAGCTAGCAAACCATTTTTAAATATTTCAAAATGAGTTTTACTTTCAGTCCATTTAGCAAGAGTTTGTAAAATTGTAAAAGTGTTCCACACTTCAGTTTGGCACATAATTTATCAGTAACAACAATGTTATGCTGTTGCACAAAGGCTTTTACGCCATGCTGGTCTTCTGACAGTGAGAAAAAAAAAAAAAACATTGCCTTTTTCACATTACAAGTTTCCTCTTGGCAGTGCAGCTACAGTTAAGTGCAGAAGGGGAGGCCTAAGGGGGTTAGCCTCAGTACTGGCTGCTCATACCTTCTGTGTTCTGGCCCCAGCTGTGGGTTAGCAAAGGGAGGATTGCCATTCCTGTCCCCAGCCATCTGACGAGCCACCACCCCTGTCGCATCTTCTGTCAAGCCTTATTGCCTGTCCACCTGGACAAAAAAACAGGAGAGAGGATTTTTCATTCATGTCTCAGCGAGCCCTCCAGCCCTCACACATGCACAGCTGAGAACAACACACACACACACAGACACACATGTCTACCTACCTACAGCATTATCATTAGGTCAGTATTTTTGAGGAACACATTAATTTTATTTCATTTTATGTATCTTTCATTTTATTTTTTCTTAATCTGATTTTATTTCTTCTAATGTTTTTCTTTGCCCATGTAAAGCACTTTGAATTGCCTCTGTGTTTGAAATGTGCTATATAAATAAAGCTGCCTTGCCTTGCCTAATCTCGCAATCCAACTTTGTTTAACAGTAAATAACATAATTCACTGGATTATCTGACTCAATCTGAATGGATGCAGTTACTTCTTGTAGTTACTCTATAATCCACTGAATTTTCTAAAATGCAGCAATACTCTGATTTACCATACATGCAGATTTAAATGGAATTACAGCTATTATTTAATGGCAGTATAGCAAAGATTTATGTTAACAATGTGTTAAACTTCTATTGTAATTTGTGGTTGAGAATTTATTTTAGATGAAGCCTTTCCTTACTTTTTTTGGAGGATTCAGTGCAAGCAGCACTCATTCCCTTCCCTAACAGACAATGCATGAATGTTTGGTGAACCACCAGTCTTAACTGGTGCACTCAGGTGAACATTGTCCACCCCTTTCCCAATCAAGTCTGTCTCATTACCCACCACAGACATGCATCCACACGACAGGTTTGTGTTGTGACTCCAGATAGCTGGCTAACTAATAAAACATAACACATGCATCTGTTGGCAAGCTTGACTGGACTGTACTTAATTTTGGTGGCAACATGACTAAACACAAACGTGCTTTTATTTACTCAAAATAATGGATTGTGCAAGTGATGATGTTTTTTTCCCAGCCTTAACTACTGGGATCAAATTCAACTGCAATCAATTTAAGATGACCCCAGCCTCCATTCATGTTGAAAGAGAAAACTACAAACTTTTTAAAGCACCTATCTAAGTCTACAGGGGGTGAATATTTTATACACACAAGAAGAAACAAATTTCAGGCGGCATTTGACAACACAAACAGATGAACAAAACAGCCTTGTAAGATGTTATCACCAAAATCACAAGCCGTCAGCACCAAAGAATCGGTAAGAGCAAACTGCAGCACAGACATTGTATTAGCTCCTTACATTATGATGGTGCCTGAGCCCTGACTGACAGGATTTACAGTAAATACACTGTATGCTGTTCAGGTTCTGGCGAAAATCACAAGCAAAGCAATAGAAACAGATTGTATGTTGAGCCTTGTCATGCATCGCACACATAAATCCATAGCACACAGCCTCCACTCGGAGCTAGAGGAAGGCAAGGTGTCAATACACCGAATACAGGTTTTTTTTTTTAGCTTCGATCTGTCTGAACTATTTGATGTCACACCTTCCTCACAAGGCTTATTCTCAGAGCAGGCAATAAGCTGTGGAATCAGCTTTCATAGCATATGCTAAAGAGTTGGGATGGGACTCACAAGCATCATCACCATCAAATCAAAGCATGTTTTACAAAACCAACATCTCTGACTCATACCATCAGCAACTCTTAATTCGTAAGAGTGATTTCACTCAGTTTCCCTTTTCATACACATTGTATTGTACATATACTGTATGTATTTACTTGCTTTCTTACAAATCTGTGTAGACATACACCCAAACAAACTGTGCACCACTGACCCAACACACCCAAACAAAAGACATCTTGCATGGACACTCTGTGGACAGCAGTAGACAGCTATGTTCTCTTCTCTTACAGTGCAAGAGTGATTTCACACTGGTTTCCTATTCTCTCAGTGCCTTCTCCTCTCTCTGGCTCCCAGTGGTGTTCCCTTTTGAAGCAGATTTGATTTCCCACATTCGTACATCCATCTTTCTTAAGAGGGCTGACTAAGATTGCTTTGATCCCTTTCACATGAGAAAACTCAGACCTGCACAACCAGCCACCCTGAAGAGGGAAGTTATTTCTTTCCATAGCTTCCTCCACATCTCCTCTTGGTTGACATGGGAACGCTGTATCTCATTTATATAGTCTAACAACGATGTTCCTTCAAACTTAATGAACAGGGAAACTGAAGAGATTGCTGACCGAGTGCTGAAAGAAAAGGGCTCCAATACTCCGTTTCCAACGCGGTTCTCTCATAGTGGCCCATGAGTCACATCGTGAACAGACATCCGTATTTTCAGCAACAATATAATGCTTTGATGAAACTCTAAGGGCAACAGTTCAGTTCCACCCTGCTCTACCTTAATGCATATCATGCAGCCACAATCCAACCACAACAAAGTTAAGTGGCTCTTCCGAATAAAAATGCTTACCTATATATTTATACAGTATCTCTGCCATCATAAAAGTGATTCAACTTATGATGCAGGAGGTGGTCAAGAAAGACTGTTTAAGGTAGGGTGGGGTGAGGTGAATGAAGCAATCACAGTTATGGATTGCAGAGAGTGAAGATGCAGTTCTTTATCCCCTAAGTGCAGGGGCTTTGTGCTCCCTGGAAGAAAAAAAACTGCTCGTCTCTCTCTTTCTTCCTCTGTCTGTGTTCCTTCGATCGCCTCTCATCTGGCATCGAGTTCATTTTCCACCTCTTCCTGTTCATGTGCTTTGGTGTTGACAGACCGTTAGAGATGTCTTGATAACAGGAATGACAACTTCTTTATTAAAGGTTAAACCAACAGCAGGAAACATAATATTA
>LKNJ01005464.1:0-23083 GCA_002120245.1 Maccullochella peelii
GGTATTTGAATCCAGTGGTTCCCAACCTGGGGATCGGGCTCTCTCCAAAGAGTCTCACAATAAATCTGAGGGGTCGTGAGATGATTAATGGGGTAGAAAAGAAGAATAAGCAAAGTTCTGCAACACAAATTTGTATTAACTTTTTTGAATGTTTCTCTGATCTTTGCTTTCTTTTTTTTTTGTAAAATATTGGACAATTTGACCTGCTTGGGCCTGAAACAGTTATTTAAATGAAACACTCTGAAACATTTAAAGGGGAAATGTCTCTTTGGTGGAACTGCTAAAAAAACAAGTAACAACAAGTAACTAGCTGTTAAATACATGTAGTGGAGTACAATATTTGCCTCTGAAATGCAGTGGAGTTTAAGTATAAAGTAGCATAAAATGGAAATACTCAAGTAAAGTACAAGTAACTCAAAATTGTACTTCAGTACAGTACTACAGTAAATGTACAGACATGCAATATGTGTCAAATGTTCTGAGTAGACAGAAGAAGCAATAGTAGAACTGTAATGTAAAAAAACCACAATGGAAATATTAAGTAAATTAAGTACATAAAATATAATATTAAGTAAATATTAAGTGTTAAAAGTCATGAGAATTTCAGTGAGTAAAGACTGTGGATCAGAGAAGAAGTCAAGCAACTTCCAGGTGCCACCAAGAGCTGGTAGGGCTCTATTCTCTATTTCTTTTGTCCATTGACCTAAATAAAGACCAAAGCCAGGGCTTAACTAGGTTACTACCTGTTATGTACTGCAGGTCCTGGCCTAGACACACAAATAAAAGGCCAGATAAGAGCCTTCCAACAATACAGTTGGATTGTTAACTAGGAATTTCACATCAACAGGCTGATAGGACATTAGTGAGAAGGCTTGACCAGGCATGAGGAGGAGGTCATTAATTAGAGAAGAAGAGCATCATACATCATCTCTGTTCAACTCATAGGACACCTTCTCCCCACACACAGACACATACACATGTACTGTATGCACACAGATGTGATCCTGCTCCCCAGAGTCTAATTAGTGCCCTGACTTCCAAGCTCCTCTGCCACGCTGGAGGAGAGGTGGAGCACGATGGGACAGACTGTATGACTAATAAAAGTGCGACATCAAAACAGATTAAAAGCAATTTCCAAGCTCAATAAGAATTGCCCACTTCCATTATGTGAGGACGTTTCATTTTCCACTTACTGTAAGCCACTGGTGATTATGCACATGTTTGTGTGCTTGCTCGTCTGTGCTTGTGTGCGCTCATGATGCTGTATGTGTATTCATGATGCTGTGTGCCAAGGAATAAATTGTGTCTCAAATAGAACAAAGACGGCAAAGCCCAGATCAAAACAAGCGGATCTGATTTGTTTATGTAACCGCAAGACTCATCACACCTTCAGTAACAGAAGATACATTTCCGGACAAAAGCAATAAATGGAATCATGCAGATTTTCATGACAAAAGATGTCCAGCTGGACCTTTGAAGGGAACATATTATCCTGATAATAGTGGTGGACCAGGCCACATTGTGTGCGTGTTTGTGTGCATTACACTCTTTCACAAGCTTGTACCTTACAGTTGAATGCAGTTCAGCACATCCTTTAATCTTTAATCTTTTGGGTCTTTTTATTTCATGCTTCCTGCCAGTGTTTTTTGTGCAGTGGGAAAAAACAACATGCATACTGATGATAAAAACTCCATAGCAAGAAATTATTACTCTTATACATGGAAATAGTTGCTATATATTGTAAAGGCATTTGTTTATTTCCAGAAACAGTTTGTCCATAATAGACTGACTGTAAATATGAACTGTTTGACCACACATCATTGACTAAAAGCCTCCTCTTGAAGTTAATTAGCTCACATTTTCTATATCTATTATTGTTTTTTGATCAAACTGTGGATTAAAGCACAGCTTGATCCTCACTGACCTTCGAATGTCAAGTAATTGAAGAGTAAGAGGCACGTCATTAGTCAACCAGTTGCTCATGAATGGCGTCTTTAGGTAAAGCAAAAGGGCAAAACAGTGGTAACACATCCAAAGCATAAAACATAACATTGCACAGTATACTCCAAAATGTCATAAATCAACTGTTACATTTTATGTTTTAATAAAAGTTAAAATAAGCTTATGAAAATTGGTGAAGGTAAAATATATTTACAAGTAAATCTATCTCTTTGGAACTCTTTCCTGACAAGTGTGCATTGAAACACATATAAAGAAATGTGTTGGCGACACCTAATGGATTAGAAAGGAATTACACTAATACTCAAGAACATCCATCTCGCTCACAAAGACAAAAGAAGATAAAGTATTTCTACTTTGTGGTATTACTTTGTTGTATGGTGTGTGAGACACAGACAACAATACAATAAAATTATACTGTACAAATCAAAAAGAGCAATAGCCTAAAATGAATGGTTGTGCAGAGTTGTAGTGGAGAATCTTATAAAATTAATGACAAACTACAAACAATAGAACTGTTTTTATTTCCTCATGTTGATCTAATGTTGAATAAGAATACACTTTGTGGTTTAATTGTTTAAAAGAAAAAAGAACACCAGACCCAAAACTATTGACATATGTACAGGTACTTATCAAAAGTTCCCAGTAATATTCATAATTCATCAAGAAGCAAAATATATACCAGAGCTGGAAATTCTTTACTGTCTCAGCATCATATACGTGATATACTACATGCTGATGGACAGAATATAATTTTTCATATGACAGGGTATCATCAAAAGACTAGAGAAATACTTTGCATAACCATAGGGGAATAGATGATAAATAGTGGAATATAAAGACAAAGAGTTAGCTGAAAGTGAACTCATCTCTTATCCTAGTGCATAAAATCCATGATCCTCGTAGCAGGATGCAACAGAAGATCAACAAACTATACACGTACTTTACATATCACAGAATGAAAACATACATCCAAGCCGTTGTCACTGCTGTGGTGGACATTGAGGCTGATCACAAGGGTCTAGACACTCTGCCTCTACAGGCAGGTGGCTGGTCGGGATGCCTACAGGAGGACGGACTTTTCTTATCGGTCTGAAACTGCGTGGAGATGAACCAGGGGAGTGAGCAGGTGAGCGGACAGGGCGTAGGGGAGGACCAGGGAGGGTTTGTGGGAGAGGCTGTGTCAGCGGAGAGGGGCTGCGGGGGTATCTGCGTGGGGCAGACCAGATGGGCCGCTCAGTTCTGTTGGAGGAGGGTGGAAGGACTGGAACATAGGTAGCAGGGATACTCATTTCTGATTGGCTGACAGCATTGCCAGAACTTTCTTCCAAACGCTCCAGAGTCTCCTGAAACAAGATGGAGATACACCTGTTACAACCATCATCAGCTGTGGTGTTTTATCTGTGATTCTCATTTTAATGAAGCCATCATTTGTACCAAAACATCAACTGGGGCATGTTGTCAGCCATGACAGCAGCGTGGCTCTGTGGATGGCAATGCAGTCCAGACTGAAATATGTCAACAACTAATTTATGGATTGCCATGACATTTTGTACCGACATTCATGGTCCCCAGATTTTTTGGTTTTTAGTGAAATATCTTGACAATCATTGGGTGGCTTGCCATGAAATTTGGTACAGACATTCATGTCCCCCCTCAGGATGAATCCCAACAACTTCAATAATCGTTTAACTTTTCATTTAGTGCCATCATCTGGTCAAAATACATTTTCTTGCAAAACTTTAGTTTATTACTTGCAAAACTCATGACATTCTCATCGGTCTCAGTTGTACTTTGTGTTTAGTGCTAATTAGCGAACGTTAGCATGCTAAAACACTAAACTAAGATGGTGAACATGATACCTGCTAAACATCAGCATGTTAACATAGGTGCTAGCATGGGTGTAGACTCTTAGTGTTGATTCATTGTAAAGCTGTCAATGGCTTGTATAGATGCTAAATGGAATTTTGGAAATAAAAGAGTGACTCACATCTTCATTGAGAACATAAAGAGGCATGGGACTCCTTCGACCGAGTGTAGTTGGTTTGGGAACAACATCAACTGCAAAAGATATATATATATTTATATTTAAGTATTGGTTGACATTCTGCTGATTTTGGAAAGTATAGAATCATTCTTGAGTTTTGTGTGACATGTTTTAAAGATTCATTACATTATAATAAAAAATATAAAGGTACACATTTAAAGATGATCAACTGTAACAGTTCCTCACCATCATGGCCATTTTCACTCTGCTCGACATAGATGGGAGCTCTTTGGGGGACAGGTCGATGCTTCTTTCTACGGCAGAATAAAAACAACCCCAACTTAAAACACATCCAAACCTCACTGCTAAATGGTAGCTCATACAAGCTACAGGTCACTGTGTTTATTGCTTTTTCCACAAAATGTTCATAGTAGGGTGACGCTGTTGAGTTACTTTAGATTCCAGTCACATCCTCAAGTGCAATATCAAAGCCAATGAGAGAGGGAGAGAGAGGAAGAAAGAGGGAGGGGGAGGGAGAAGGGGAAAAAGAGGAACGAGAGTAGCTCTCACTTGGATGGTTTCCAACAGGCACACACTGTCACCAGGGTGATTAGGAGGAATATGCCACCGGTGGACAGGATGATGTATAGCGAGCTCCGTCCTAAACCAGAGTGATACAGAGAGGTAGACGAGAACACAAAGAAAGAAAGATTTGTGTCTATAACAGCAGGGCATTGCAATTTCCCTTTCACTGATCCACTGACTTGTACCTTTGCTTCACATATAACTTCAAAGCTTGACCTGCTTTACAAATATATTGCATGCGAAACCTCTGTCAATCTATTGATATTTTTCTCTTTGAGAGAAGAAAAGTAAAGTTTGCAGGATTAGATGAAGTTGTATCTTCAAGGCAATACATTTGTTAATTTGGAACATCCTTTTTTTTTACAGACTGTAAGCTTGTAATGAAACATGGCCAAGATATGGAGCATGCTGAACATTTGATTTTTTTTTTTTTTTTTACATTGCTTGCCAACTCCTTTGAGTTTGCTGGCATGAATGAGGTGCAGTGAAGTAACGCATTAGGGTAGTCACTTTAAGACTTTGTGCCATGCTGCTACGCATGCTGAGGGAATAGAGAGCAGTTTGAGGGCCTGTAGCAGTCTCTTCATGCAGCACATCACAGTACAGCAATAATGAAGTCAGGATTACTGAGGTTCACTGAGGCAAAGCATCCTCCCCACCTGACTTCTTTTTCTGCTCTCCCTCCTCATAAATAACTGTCCATTCATCGGATTAGACAGCCTCTCCCTCTCTCTCAGCCTGACATGTGGCTCTATACTGGCGCCCAGTTAACAGCCGCTCTGCTGCAACTCTGCTGCACTCAGCCTGGATTTGCACTTGTTGTAAACAGCATTGTTAGAGAGGCAGGCATTCTTGTGTATGGGTCAGCATGAGATGATAATTGCTTCTGCTAGCTACAGAAAATGGATGCTTGTTGAACAATGAGCTAAACAAAATTAGATTCTTAGGATATTTATACATTTTCATATTAGTTGGTATTTATTAGACCTACAATCCAGTGCTGGAATGTAAGTACATTTACTCAAGTGCAATTTTGAAATACTTGTACTTAACTTGAGTATTTCTGTTCTATGCTACTTTATACTTCTACTTCACCAGATTTCAGAGGGAAATATTGTACTTTTGATAATACTTTTACTTAGGTAAAATCTTGAAAGCAGAACTTTAACTTGTAATGAAGTATTTTTACATTGTAGTATTGTTACTTTTACTTAAGTAAAGGATCTGAATACTTCTTCCACCTCTGCTAGAAACCCATCTGATGTTACTATACCATCATGTCTTCATCCTTAATGTAAACTTGTATAACTTGAGATCCTAACAGTGTAACATGCCACCTACTGTAGACAGTGAGCTTGACGGGTATGCTCTTCATGCTGCTGATGGGGTTCTCCACTGTGCAGGCGTAAATGTCATCATCTGACATCAGAACACGTGAGATGGTCAGCACCTTTTGGTCGTGTGAAAGCAGCAGACGTGACTCATTGGTCAGCACCTTGCCTCCCTTCAGCCAACCGTAGATGGGCTTTGTGCCGTTATCGTGGGAACAGTGGAGGTTAAAGTGCTCGCTGTACTCCAGGACGGACGACGCCATCATCTGGATGTAAGGTTTGGACACAGGAACTGAGGAGGATGACAGGACAAAGACACGGGGGGCTTGAGATTGATAGTCAAAGATATGAGAGGGTGGTTGACCTGTAGTTATATAAGAACAACTGATAAGTGGAAGCCCATAGCTCTGAAAGTTGTTATCATTTAGTGTCTTAAAAAGAACACCACTAACACTGTGAATCACTCTGTATCGTGTTCTGAAAAACTAAACTCCAGTATTACAACTACACTCTCCTGGGCGAGATAATGTATTTTCACTTGTATTGATTTTCTTTTAGCTCATAACTCCTCTTCAGTGTCCTGCTCTGATTGCTCAGATGTTTTGAAATATGAGAGAACCCAGCTCTTTAAAAGGAAGGTAATTCAGCACACCATCCACAGTGAGCTCAATGTAGCGCTCTCCAGTGAAGGTGTCATCCGTGATGGAGATCTCCACTTCGTACGCCCCTTCGTCTGACAGCTGCAGGTTGTGAAGCAGCAGTGACCCATTCTCAAACACCAGGATACGGTTGCGGTACTCTGGCCTCAGGTTCCCTATGATGTCTGTTCCTATGGACTGCACGACAGTGATAGGTTTCTCTTTGTCCCTCTTTAGCTGCCACTTGATCACAGGCTTGTCGGAGCTGCTGCTGGAGTAGCTGACTGACAAGAGGGCCTCTCTGCCCACCGTGCCCCTCACCACCTGGGTTTGGCTGGTCACATTCACCCCTGACACTTCACCTGGAGAACACAGAGTAAACAAAAGACAGTCACTTTGCAGCAATTCACATTCCTAATATTGAGACTTAATAGTTTCCACCACTGTTTGGTTGAGTATTAAAATATTGTACATCTAACTCCATTTATTTGATTCCCACAGACACTTGTTCATTTGCAGTAGTGGGTTTTTTTAAAAGATCACCACAATGCTAAGATGCAAGAGTGTCTAAAACGTCAAACATGGAAAAAAGAAAACTCTGCACACCAAGGTCCAATGCAACTATCTAATTTTGAAATCTAATTTAAAATAAATACTTGCATTCGACCTAAGTGTGCAGAGGCTGCCTTTGCCCACACTTTTGGTAATAGACTATTGGTAATTGAAATAGAAATATTTAATATTTTTCCATAATGCCAACACTGCTTTCCCGGAACTTTTTGCCATCCTACTGACTTTGAATAGATGAAAATGATTTTTTTCACAAACTATTTGAATGAAACAATTGATTTAATGGGAATATATTATATTACTAACTGCAAAAAAATGTACTCATTTTGAATGTAAGCAACATTTAATAAAATTCAGAGTCCTATTATTTTAAGAAGAGCAGATCACGTTCAATCTTTTTTATAACTTCATGCAGTCACAAAGGGCCTTCATTCTTTAGGCCTTTGGCCAAGATATTTTTTTCATGGTTGCAGAATTCAGTGCATTTTTGTGTTAAAACAGCCGGTCAGCTTACTGTATGCTACACACGCAAACAAACTCATATGCACACACGTTGCACTTACTCTGGCCCATGATGTCTAATCACGTCTTGATCACTAATCTGTTTCCCAGAAACCTCCCCCAGGAATTCCTCATGACCCCTCGTAGTGAACAAGTAATACACTAATTTTGATTTGTGTTGCCCAATTATCCACCACCTCCCACAGGGATACAGGGATAAGGTATTACAGTGTGAGCCACATTTCATCCTTTATAGAAGAGCCCTGTCTTGGAAACCAAACACAGCAAAGCTATTATGTTCACAGTGGAGGTTCCTATAACTCAGCTGTAGCGGGACACATCGAGGTCTAAATATTGGCTGCATGCCTGTGAGGGGCATCCTACTGTTAGGCCCCAGTGATGGAAAGATCAACCTAGAAGAGAGGGAGGAGAGAGAGTCTGCACTGTTCACTATTCTTTGCAGTGAGGCAGTTAGCAGGGCATCGCCTCTTTGCCGTGGTAACCATTTGGTCCGTCTGACAGGGGTTGCCAAGGCGATAAAACAAAGGGCACGATTGTTGGAACTAGTTTCCTCCCTCGAAAAGAGTGAGAGAGGGAAAGAGAGGGAGAGAAAGAGAGAGAGGGAGAGAGAAACTCTTTGTCACTGGTGAAGTTGGAGATTGACACAGGATCCAGTGATTCTACCAAAACTGGCCTGGTTGGGTAAACTGGGCCCATGGTACGGTCGTGAAATTAAATCACACATTTTTAAACCAAAAATCACCACGTACTAGACTTTTGACATTGCTTTACCCCTCAAATGAACTCATCTACAGCTTCCCACACTCAAAAAAAAAATCAGGCCCTGCCCTATTCACCAGCTGTCCACAAAACTTGATATTGTCACACTTAACCTACACATCCCCTTCTTACACACCTACAATGGCCACTCTGGGCTTCTTTGAGCTGGTGATGGGGGCCCAATATAGAGCCCACCACCCATGAACGAATCCATTGTGCCGCCAGCCCGTGGATCACAAGGACAAGAAAAAACATCTGCGACTAACTTAACCTGGATTAACTTTATTAGTTTATTAACTTCAAAAACAGTTTGAGTTTTGAACTGGTTTTTAAGTGACACAGAATTAATATAAACAAAGAAAGTAATCCAAAGACTGTAAAATACTGTATAAAGATGTTAACTGAAATGATAATTACTCACAATGGGCCGAGTCAGGTTTCTCTAAACTGTCAGAATTTCACAACTGAAGAAAAATCCACTTGTTTTGTCGTCATCTGAAAGATAGCGCAGTCTCATGGAGATTCTTTATCCTCTAATCTCTGGATGGCCCTTACAAATGTTTGGACTTACCTGTGAAGAGAAGGAGGAGGAGGCCGAAGAGCGTCAGTAAAGGAGGAATGTCAGTATCACTGTCGCCTGTAGAGGAGGTCTTCCTCTCCACCTTCATCTTGTGTCCTGGGCAGAGTCTTTCTCCCACTTAGTGAGCATGGTTTAACCACCCTGGGCACGTCTCTATGGCTCAACACTCTCTCCACTGCCTGTCTGCCTGCAACACTGGCCTCTGCCTGGTCACACTGAGCCCCACTCTCCTCACAGCACCCCAGTCACAGCCAACAACAGCCAACTGTGTGTGTGTGTGTGTGTGTGTGTGTGTGTGTGTGTGTGAGACAGAGACATAGTGTAGATCTTCCACTCCACATTGACCTTTCAGAGAGGAGCTCAAAGAAAATAGTGTTTGCTTTTTTAGATGGGTTATTTATCTGGTTATTTTTCAAAGCTTCCTGTAAAAAAAAAGTCCTTTTTTTACACTCTAAGTAAAACATTAATGAGTTGAATTCAACACTGAGTTGAGCTACTTTGCAAGAATTCCTGCTGGGAAGAACAACTGTACTTCAGCCAAAGCAGTGGCTCTAAGAGAAGCCCACTTAAAGCTCTGAAATGTCTGAGTTTGAAAAACAACTCACTTCCCCCCCTCTTTGGCCCACTTTTGTCACATTGTGCAAACTCCTCTCTCTGGACTGGAGCCTCACAATAAACTCACAATTTGTCACTTGGCAACCAACCCTGCTGTTGACCCACACACAAGCACATACAGCCTCGAAGCACTTCGTTACAGTACCTTTCAGGTGCATGACCTATGGTACTGTACCTGTCTGAGAGCTACAAACTAATATGAGCAACAAATAAAAGTGACTAAAGAAAAAAAGTTTTTGTACTTACTTTGTCCTCTAGGTGGTGTAGAAGCTACATGAAGGCAGTGAACTGATGGACTGTTGGAGAAATCAGAGAAGAAAAGAGAAGCTGCCACCTACAGTGTTGGCCATGTATTGACATTAAAGTTGTGTCTTGCTTACTACACTTTTTCTCTTTTTGTTTCTTGTCATTTAAATATCCAACATGAGTGTGAAAAACACATGGGTCAAAAGGTGCAAGCAGAAGAAAAGGAAAACATCAGGTGCTCTTCAAGAAAAGGACAGGAAGTCTGACAATTAAAAACAATATCTGAGTACAAAAGGTAAAAATATAATAGTTTGAATTAAGGATTTTAGTGCTTTAGATCTTTCTCCTGACTGCCACTCTACCATTGAGCTTCTTGTAAGCTAGACTGTCGCTTTTTATTATATCAGACATCATGCCATGTGTAAAACAGCCATATATTACATCAGTCATTTGTCACTGTGTTTTGGAGATTAAGGCATTAGCTTGTATGCATTGATGAGTCAGTTGCATTATAAATTGTCTCTCCCACTTTGGGAAAGCAGTCTTTTGTTTAGATGTTTTTTTAGAGTATGTTGTTTGACAACAAAGGGAGGATTTATGCAGAGGAGGAAGCACGGTTGATAGAAAGCTGCAGGAATGTGGGAACAGCTGCTGTTCACCACCACTCTCCCAGGGCTCAGACTCCCGTGTAGTGTGGCCATCAAAGCCGAACCTCTCCCCTCCACCTCTGCCCTCGCTAAAAGCAGCGCCTCCCTCTTCCTCTCATCTTCTAACACACTCTAAATCAAGGGGGACTCTTTCCAGTCAATAGAGGATTATAGAGGGAGCACAGACGGGACCTGTGTGTCTCAGTCAGTTTGGGTGCGTGTGCAGTGACAGAAACCGTTGTCACGTTAAGTTCACAGCAAAACTGATGTCATCCTGTGTGACATACAGATGTGACAAAATGTATCTTTACAATCACATCTTTTGACTGGGATTCCTTTAAATTGTAACTGATGGTGATCTATCAGGTGTTGTTAATGCAGCTGTGGCAATAAAGTCTAGTCATTTATATCCTCTCATTACTTCTAAGTTGTGTAACCTACTTAGTATTGGAGATGCAGTATAAATATACCGCATCTCCCAAGATGGTGAGGCCAGTGGCATAACCACTGGAAAGCAGATAATTGCGCCCCCTGCTGTTTGTCCTGGCTTTTTCATCTCTAATTATCACCCAGGAGACCACAAAGATTTTTTTTCTCACTGACAAGCTGTCTGAGAAAGAGAACAAGCCAACCAAGCAGATCTTTCATATGATCGACTCCTAAAATAGTCCATGTTCAGCTTAACAAGTTGTAAAAGGAAGGGGCAGAACTATTATTCTCTGCTTCACCATGGAAAGTTTGTGTTTATGTGCTTTACAAGCTTGCACTCGCTCACGACTCACACGAGGGTCTATTAAGACCCTAACCAACACGATTTTCAGAATTTTTTTTTGAAAACCTGTCTTTTCCCTTACTCTCAGATTTCAATCTACAGCACCAAGTGGGTGTTTTTCTATGTTTGGAGGTGTGCAGAATATTGATTGTTCACCCACAGTCATTAAAGAGACAGGAGAACGTGGCCATGGCACCTCTGGGACTGAGTAGGAGAAAAGAGAGAATAGGTCCATATAAAACCCATAGAGGATATTTATGAGAGCGTGGCGGAGGAGAAATGTCAGCCTGAGAAGGAAATGCTTTGCAAAACCATCAAGACTCGTGTTGGTTGTCCTATCTCTACAGCTTGTGACACACCCAACCCATGTGTGTGCGTGTGTGTGTGTGTGTGTGCACGACAGTGATATAGTTGACTTGAGTGGGATCTGCACACTAAAGTATGGGTTGTGTTTTTCCTGTTTGAGAATGCATGTGCAGTTTGAGTTTGTGCAGAGTGCTGTATGGCTCAGATGTGCGTAGGTGGGCTGAGTGGGAGTACTGGGAGACTGAAGATGCTCTTGTCTGTTTCTCATAAAGCGAACAAGACTGCCTGGGCAAATTAAGCAAAAAATGTGTTTTTCTTTCGTGAACAGCCTTATTGAAATAAAGGTAGACCATGTATTGGAAAATACCCAACAGGTACACACATCACTCAGCGGCGTAGGTGTTTGTGACAATGCATCTGTTGATGTCGAGACTGCATTTTATAGCTTACTGCATCCAGGCTCTGCAACTGTGTATATGTGATTATTTAAATGGCCCTATCTAATAGCTATTATTATTAGTAAGAACAAAATTAATTTGTCTAGTGTAGCTGGTAGTTGTAAATATGAGAAATGCAGTTTTATGTGATGAATTATTCATTAGATTCCTTGTGCAAGAGAGCCACACGGGAGACAAAACATTGTTTCAGCTTCATGGAAACTGCTCTCTCCAATTAGCAGCCCTGCTTATGTTGCAGTGACAAAAGAAAAATGAGCAGCGTTGGCTGCTCTAACGTTGTTCAAAAATCTCAACTTCACTCCTCAAGTGAAGAATAGAGATGGAGGTGACAGATGACACAAAAGGTACTGTTTGAAACAAACAGATACTTAACTTGAATTAACGAAGTTTAAAACAGACATTTCCCTGTATATTTAAGGTGGATTTATTAGTGTAATGTCATGACTCTACAGCAAAGTTCAGCAATGTACAATTCAATTCATTTTAAAGCATGAAGGCTCTGCAAACTCTGACAATGGAATTTCACACACCTGATTTAACAAGTCAAACAAGTCAAACCCACCAACACAACAACAGAGCATATTGAACAAATGTCTCACAGGGTAAAGCTGTAACAAATGCATCTGGAAAAAAAAGTGTAATTACTGCATGCTTACTGTTCTGGAAGATCAGATTTATAGAAAATGCCTGAAAAGGTGAAAAGAGAATTTACATGTGATCAAAAAAATAATCAAGGCAATTGCAATCTGAATTAAGTAACTTAGAATAAATAGAACATATATAGCTACTTCTCTTTTGATATTTTTGATGTTTTAATCATTTTTGTAAGCAAGTCAAATAGGTAAATAATAGTCAAGATACAAGCACATCAGAAAACAATACAAAATAACAGATAACTGAAGCCACTAATTATGCAAAGTGAAGTGCTGATGCATACAAGGTTTATACACAGATGGTATGAACTGATCCATCCAAAATAAGCCCTGTTTAGCATTTAGAGGACATTCATTTTCACATTCACAGATCATCATCTAAAAACTAGCACACTACCAGAAGTTTCACAAGTACATGCAGTGAGTTGCAAATTCTGGGTCAAAGACATCCGTACTGCTGGAGAAGCAGAGAAGGAGTGTTAAAGTTCACAAAATTCACACAACACACCCTCAAAACTGTCGGTTCATTTTCTACTGCTAATTTGTGTTGAAAAGGAAAATGACTCCTGGGGTAAAAAGGTGTGCCTGAAAGCCAGCCCAGCCAGCTTACGCCAGCCATCTCTCGCTACCTTGCTTCCCGTCTTTCTCTTCATCCAGGTCAGGACAGGGGCGTCACTGCTCTGGCACAGATGTGTCGTCTCCCTCTACTGCCCCCGATCCTCCTGTCTCTAAAAACAGAAATAGGCAAGGCGTAGTTAAGCACTGCAGAGGCTGGAAAGAACTGTTTCTGTACGCACTCTTGTCGTCAAGGTTAAAGACTCCAATACATAGTCGCAGACTGTGAGGTTACTTGTGGGAGACTTACTGTACTCAAGGAGACTTAAGGAAGTTTGCATTAATCAAATATCTGTTTGTAGAATTTACTTTTTAAGTTTTAAGTATTTTGCGATGCTCAGAACATGGCTGACGTAACTGGTGAGCTCAAAAACCCAATTCTGTTGCGAAAAGGGGGTCTTCCCCAATGGGAGGTGATGCTCTGTTCCAGTCCTGTTCCAGTCAGGTCCATTAATTCTGCTTGGCCCTCTGAAGCATATACTGTACCTAATGCACCTGGAGCTATAAATACATATCCTACATAAGTATGCAAGGCAGCCAGCAACTGGGTTAGAGAGAATCATTGATCAGGATCCCTTGTATCAGCCCCCCCCCCCCAAAAATGCTGCTTTGTCAGGAAAAGGTGAAATTTTGAGGGATGGGAATTTAAGACCTTGTCTTACTTCTCAAAAGAAATATGGTTAACATGTTTCAGAGAAAAAAAATCTGCTTTAAGTTGATTTTTTGAATTTTATATAATTTTATACCATGTTTTCTTTAAGCATTGTCCTTTTCAGAGATGTTTGATTTTGGTTTGTATAAACATAAAATCAAATCTAAATGCAACATTTGCTTGTGTTGAAACAGTAGACAGCAAAATTACTTTTGGTCTAATAACTGAATTTTGAAACCATTTCCTCATCCACTGTTAGGAAAACATGTTTACCATTTTGAGAATGTAACTTGACATTTTCCAGCTAAACCGAACTCTGACAAACAACTTTTCTCTCTAGCGATGTAGCAGCACATCTACAAGCAGATTCATTTATAACCCCTTTAACAGAAGAAATAATTGAAAAATTCAATCATCTGTTGCTGGAGATGCGATGGGGTAATTAAATGAGTCACTCAGTTATGTACTGCATTAATCACACTTGGGATAACCCATAAGGGGCTCTAAAAGGTGTATTTAATTATGTATAGCTTTTAAATGGATTCTTTTCCTCATGTGTAAAATGGTAAATCAGTTTATGTTGCTACATTATGCTCATGTGTTTCTCCTCTGAGAAAAGGTTATAGTCACAAAAATGTTCCCTCTAACATCTTAAAATGGGACACCTGTAGAACCTAAGAAGACTAATGCTCAGCCAACAACAAGCAGAACATCCTTAAACATCAAACTATGCTAACTTATTTAATTGCTTTATGCTTAACATTGGCTTACCAAGACAATAAGCAACTTATGCTCTCCATCACTTACCTTTTGTTACCTACTGTAGTTACAGCTCCTGATGGGAGCCTCTGTTACCATCCTTATAGTCACGTGCCATAATGCCCTCTTTAACGGCATTATGTGACCTAGTCTTACCCCATAGTTCTACACAACTGACCTGTGTCCCCCTGGCTGCCGTTGAGCACATCCCCAGTGCTGCTCACCTCCTCCCCTTCTGCTTTGTCCTCCGGCTTCATCTTCTTACGGGTCATGTGGCCACGGAAGCCAGCCTGGATCTTGGCAGCAGCCCTGTTGGCCTCGGGGTCATCCAGGGGGATGTCCATGATGTCCTCCTCCTCCTGGGGCCGGCTGCACTCCTCCTGCTGAGAGGACCAAAAAGTAGTAGTTTATCACAGAAGGGAAGCATATTACATAATCATATGATGTTGTTTTTTTCCTGGTGAGATTGGTGAGAGAATCTAACCCTCAACAGATTGCAACACCATATTTTGTTAACTGTATACGCTACAATACTAACTTTTAGACAGCGAGGGATGTGTGCTTGTTGCCGAGTGTTTCAACCTCATTACATGACTCCAATACAGGCTCTCAGGAGGTCAATAACCCACATTGCCTCCTTTTTTTCTCTCCCCTTCTCCTCTTGTCATATACTGCTGGCAAAAACATGTCTGAGTCAGCCTATTTTGTAATGAATTATCATCCTTCTGTTGGAAAAGGTTCCAAAAAAAGCCATAAAACTGCACATTTACCAGATATATGGATTCCAAAACTGAGCAAAAGTCAATGATTATAAGATAATTTATTACACAAAATAAAGCAATCTGCAAAAGGTTGGTGTAAAAAGATTGTTTCATATTTGATAATCGATTTATAACTAATTCTTCTTATTTTAAATAAACTATGGTGCTATGGTTAAAAAAAGTGTTCTTTCAAGGAAAAAATAACTTCTTGCTCTGCAACCCGGGCTGAAAAAGGATGAACCAGCGAAAATGCTGCTGTAGTCAACACCAGCAGCTCATTCAGTGACTGAAAGTACAGCATCCACTGTCCCAAAGGAAACATGGGGTGGGCGGAAGAGAAAATCTGGCTTGTCATGAAGTGTCAGTGGAATAGTGCCAAGGCTGTCAACGAGTTATGTAAACACCAATTCAAATTCTATGGCGAACACATATCGGCTACACCCCGTGCTTTGCTTATGGAAACAGATTGACATTTCACCACAAAGGCAGCCCACAGAGTGAGCCCACTGCCATCCCACTACCTTGGTGAAGCAGTGCATCATGTCTCCAGCGAAACCCCTCCAGTGTAGGAGTGTGACCACCCACCTGTTCAGCCAGCATTCATTAGCCTCTCTGTCTGACTGCTCACTGAGCAGCCAGAATCCAGCTCTTTTGCAGCAGCAGAGATGCAGGTCTGGTGCATTTGGCTGGCTACACACCTTCTCAGGGGTCTTATTGTTTTAAATGCCTCAGGGTCCTTAGACTTGATCTGACACAAACTGATTTGAAATATTCTGATGGAAGTCTCATGTAATAATATCCACTTGAATATAACTTTAATGCTGTGTAAAACAGGACTATGTGATCAATTTTCTGTCAATGTGTAAGTCATAATTATTCAAATGTTTAACATATTTTACTCTAGTAAAAGGACAAAAACAACAACACATACGGCAGTATGCCGTTTGAGGGCAACCAAACACTAGTAAATACCATTAGTAACTAACAACCTGTATTACCCAATCAACTGTATGTGCATCTACCTACTGAACTGATCACTGTTTAAAAATGAAAAAAAAAAAAAGACAAAGTTAATCTGAAGCTTCTACTTACATTGTGACAGTCCATGTCTTACTCAGAGATGACTTCAGTCTTCAGGTGAGCTAGAATGACTTGTATGCCTCGATTTCTATGTGGACCAGGCAAGGCTCTCTTTAAATGAGTCTCCGGTATAATACAGATGCCTCACTGGCTCTTACTAACAATCACTGTATGTTCAGTAACACCCGCTCACGCACAGAGTGAGAGAGAGACATAGAGTCAGAAAAAGAGGAAGAAAGAAAGAGGGAGGGAGGGTGGGAGGGAGGGAGGGAAAGAGAGACCTCCTACAAACATGACAGCATGTGTTCCATCTTTTCAGTCTCGTTAAGGCTGCTGACCTACTGTGTTCACATTACATTACAGACCTTTACCAGACCTCAACATCCACCGAGAACAGCCTGACGACGTAAGAAAAAATGGGCTGTATACATAGACTATTTGAGTGATTTAAAGTTTGAAAGTTTTGACACAAATGGAAATGACTATATAGTCTGGATATAAATTAGGAAAACACAAAGTGACTACCACATGCACCGAGCACAATAAAAGTTCACAAGTTGCAGTGTTACAATAATAAACTCCACAAATAAAAACAGATGACCAACATAGAAATACTATGTAAAAAGCCAGATGGCCATAAAACAATAATTGCTGACTTTCAAATCTACTAATAGCGTGAAAATAAAAACTGTGCAAGCATCTTGGACTGTTTTACACTAGGAGGTGTTATAAATTTATTAGAGGCAGAGTGAGCTAACAGCCCTCTCCATCCCTCTGATCCCAGCTGGTATGGCCGCCCACACTCCTCTGCCAGCCTCAGAGACAAGACGGAGAGAGAAACAGAAAACGTCCATTTATCTGAGTTCTATCTCTGACATTAACGCTCTCCTGCTGGTTTACCAACCATTCAAACAATATGTTAAGTTAGCCTCACGCCTGATTTCACTAAGCTGACTTTAGTTGGTTTTATCAATCAATTCACTATGTTAGTTTGTCGGTATGTTAACCACTGTGTAATTAAATTTACTGTAATCAATCATGATATAATTAATCTGCTCATATTAGCCTAATCTTTAGGCTGTATCTTACACAGTATTTATTCTCCTAAGATAATTAGAGTATAGGAACATCATTGTGGACACAAAAAATAAAATAAAGACTAGACAAGGCATCTGAGATACTGCAGCTAGGTCACTGTTAGAATAGATGGCCTATATACTGTATTGTACAGTTTTGTGGTAGCTTTGTTTCAGCTGAATTCTGCCACTAAGCAAGAGTATACAAAATAGCACTGTACATAAAAGTACAGAAAGTGCTGTTTTACTGTTTAATCAGTCAGTTAGAAACTGCTATTAAAGGTAGATTACTGATACAGATGGTGCATAGCAACTATCAGCATCACCATCTCCTATTAATTCCATGACGACACTAAGTGAGAGAGCAGGATGGTGAGGAGTTACCATGGTAACATTCTTAGTACCCCTTCCTACACTCCCTCCCTGTGTGTTTGGAGCCCTGTTGGTTCAGACAAATCAGACGGGGTTAACTGTGACAGCAGTAAAAATGTTTAAGGCCTAATTTCACGAGACAAATTGTTCAGTCTGTCTTTTATGATGACAGATTACTGAATCAAGTTTCAATCTGTGGAGACTGTGGTGGCTCCCAAGAGGAGAGTGGATCTGGCACTAACAAAGTCACAGTATTACAGTTTTATGAGCACGCGGCAGAGCAATGTCCTCAAACAGCATCTTGAACGCGCCTGTATATGAACAAAGACACAGATTAGAGTGAACTTCGAGACTGGAACTACAATTTCTGCACATCGCAGTTAAGACGAGTTTGATCATGACCGTCTTGATGACATTCAAATTTTATCAGAGCAACCACCATACGTCATGCAGAAAATGAACTATTTTGGAGATATTTTCAATCCCTACCCCTAGAGAGTCCAGAGGGGGAAAAATTGAGGGCCACTGTTGATCAGACTCGTCCTTGAAGGGATTATTTATATAGGCTACCTGAGACAGGAATGGGAGCAGAGCAGACTGTAGACACCTCTGTCTAAAACAGAGCATTTATCTTCAGCCTGCTCTTAAAAGTAAAGGAGAAGTGGTGAGTTGCAACAGCCTCTATTATGTTCAAATCATACAAGTTATGGCCATAAATGGTAAACTATAAGGGCTTTTATCTCATTGCAAAAATGTTCATCTATAATGTTTAGACATACAAAAATGTGTGAAATACATATATATACAATGTATTGAGAAGAAGCATCAAACTTTACCTTGTCACCACTGTTGCCTTCAGGCTTTGTGTTGTCCTTTTCAGACCCAAGTGGCCTTTCCTTGTCTTGGTGGTCAGCAGCTGGCCCATCTGCACCGTGAATAGGGCTGATGCTGCCCTCTCCACACATTGCATCACTCTTCTCTTGCATTTCCAAATCAATCTTTCTTTCTTCTACAAGTTCCTCTGCCTCTGATGTTCTCTCCTTTGATGTGACCTCTCTCTCTATCACCGAATCCTCTGGCTGTGACTCTGGAAGTGTTCTCTGACTCTCCTCGTTCTCCTCTGGTAGATGTTGTGCACTTGCCTCTAAAGTTTCACTCTCTGCCTCCGTTGCAGCAGTTGATATATTTAACTTACTTACTTCTGATGAATGATTTTCCGCGCCACCATCAATCATTTCTTGATCCTCCACCTCACTATAACCTTCTGTTTGGATGTCCTCTTTGTCTCCTCCAACCGCATCTGTTGTCTCATCTTCTTTAAAGTCAGGCTCGTTTGACTCATTCTGGTGAAATTCGCCTTTGCTTATCTTCTCGTTATCTTCATTTTTATGATCGGTTTCATCCTCTGGGTTCTTGTCGTCTGCCTCGGTGGTGGGTTGATGTGATGAGCTGATGTTTCTAACACCTTCTCTCTTCTCATCATCATCATCATCACAATAATTTAAATTAGAGTCATTTGAATCCACCTTCTCCTTCAGTATATCAGATGCCTCATGCTGACTTTCCATTTCCTCCCCTTCAGAGTTAACTTCCTGTCTAACTTCTGCCATTTCAGGGTCATCATGGTCTTGTGTACCAGATATATTTTGGTATATTGCCACTGCAGTAACCCCCTTGGATTCTTCCTCCTGTTGCATTTCTAATATCTTAGTCTGTAAGACCTCTACTGAATCCTCTTCCTCTGGCTGTTTCTCCCCAAACTCCTTGATCTGCTGAGCCTCTGGAACATCTTCAAAGCTAATCTCAACCAAGGAATCCTCCTTAGGTATAGCATTATTGTCTAAATCACGGTCCACATGGGCAAAACTTTCATGCATTTCCCCAGAAGATGCCCCAGCCTCTATCCCCTCCTCTTTTGTTTCTTCTGCCTGATCTTCTGCTTCTTGTTGGTTGCCGTCAGGGGTTTCAGCTTGAGACAATGATGATTGTACAACAGTTTCATCATGTTGGGGTTTTGTGCTTTCCTCTTCAACGACATATCTATCATTTTCAGCTGTGGCTCCTTCCATTGTTCTCTCTCTTCCTCCAAGCTCTGTAGCACACACATCAACATCAGCTAGCCCGGAATATGGAAAGACCTCCACTGGTTCTTCCGCTTCAGTTTTTTCCTCTCCTTCTGAGTCTACAATCTCCTCATCTACAAATGCAGGCTCTTGTTTATCACCTCCCTCATCTTGTGCCGTTCCTAACTCCTGAGCACACACATCTACATTTGAAAGCCCTCTGAACGATAACAAGTCAGTGGGCTCTAACTCAGACTGAGATATATCTTGGTCTGGAATAGAGCTGCTATCTTTTTCATTAGCTTCCCTGTCAACTTGATCAAATGTAGTTATTGTTGGGTCGTTCTCCTCTGTCCCAATCAGTTCATCTGCCGCTGGGAGTCTGTTGACTGATTCCTCTTCTGAAAGTCTCTTTTCCGTTGAAATAATGTGTTTGCCTGTAATACCATGTTTTCCATCTTCTTCATCTTCTTCTGTGCTTTCAGTTAAATCAGCCTCTTCAGAGACATTAGGTTGTGTGGTGGAAAGATTTGAGGCTTCTGCTGAATGACTGGCTTCATCTTCAGTTTGGGACTCAAATGATTGTTCTCTAAAAAGCACCAATCAAAATGGAAGGCTTAAGGTGAGAAATGTTCAATATGATAAATTTAAGTGATGAAGTGATGCTTCTTCAAAACAAGACAATGTCTTAATGCTTCTGTGACACTCATCTGGAACCTGTGACTGTCTTCCTGCACCTCGTCCTTTCAGTCCTGCCCTTTCCTCTAACTCTTGACACTGCAAACCTGAAAGTGCTTTCAACACTGAGCTGACGTTCTGTGGTAATTGCAGGCCTAAAGGTTCTTTACATGGATCTATCTGAAAAGTTGAAGCATGACATATGGCTATTCTATTCATAAGCTAAAGTAATTCTTAAAAGCTACTGTATTTGCTTAAAAAAATCGAAACACATTATTTTAACAAATGTCTAATGATTAATGATATTACGACATCTTCCATGGGGTTGGGACAATGCATGCATGTCCAAACCTCATTGCAGGTGTAGCTGTTGATTGCAATGATTGTGCTATGATAATTGCAGTTATGAGCTTAAGATTGTGCATTTTTCCCCTAATTCTATTTCCTAATCAGGGCAAAAAAACAACAACAACCATGTCTACAGAATACCTCACACAACGACTCCAGGTGTAAACCTTTAAGTAATAAACATGAAAAATATAATATTTTATTCTCATTTCTTCTTTGCTTGTCACTTATTACTATTCTTTCCCTCATGTCTATCCTCTCCTTCTCCTGTTGATCCTCCTGGCTGTTGATAGCACATAAGTTGAGACTCACTTGGAAATGGCCACCTCTGTTGCAGGCTCTTTTCCAGGACTAGCCTGTTGGGGGAAAAACAAACAACGAAGGTGTAATGGTAAATAAACAGAGACACGCTGATAAACAGAGGAAAAATTTATATGTATAGTGAGAGTAGTGGCTTATATAGGCTACTGTAGGTTGATGTAGTACCCCAGTAGCCTTGAATGCATGATTGTTGTAGAATCTGTCTTCCAGTTTAGCAGCCCACTCAGCAGGGTCTATGCCACTATCTACCAGGGAAAAAAAGAAAGTAAAATTAATTATTTGACGGCAGTATTTTTCTTTACCACCTATAAAATTGCAGTTACCTTCTCTTTGCTTGAGAAGAGCGTCGAAGTACTGTGCAGCATATTTAGGAATGTCTTCAGGCTGATCTCGTAGGACTTCCCTGGCCAGTCCCTCTAGGATGGTACCAAATCCTCGCGGGACCCGCAGGTGAGTGTTGGAGAAAGGAACTGCCATGTTTTTGGATACACTGAAGCAGTAACTTCTGTGACAGATTGGGATATCTGACCAGGAGAAGTCAAAGTTTTCCTCAGTAATTTACTTTCCTCCCGATGTGTAGGCTAACGTACAAGGGGAGATAAGCTAACTAGCTAACACTGGGGACTTTCTACAGAATATAAGCTAAAGTTAACTTAACGTTTGTAGTTAAATATAGTAACGTTAGCGACCTAGTCGTCACACACCACTTAAACTGCTTAAATATATATTCAGCAAGATTTAGAAAAGGTCAAAACATAACGTTAAGGTGTTACTCATAGCTACATATGTTACCTGAAATTACTTGCAATTCGTATCCACCTTTACTTTTGAATATTGTAGCTATCAAACAAGAGTTAGCTACTGAGTTTTGTTGATAACTGTTTCTAGGCAACTGTTGTAACTACGGACACTGACAAGGCTCAATTGTCACAAAACTCACAAAAGAGAGAATGGCTTTATTGGATATAAATGCGGGTTCATTATAAACATAGAGCACGTAACAAAATTACAAAACAATACAATAAGTACATATAAACTACCATTCCTTAAAAAAAGTCAGATAACGCGTATTGGCATGTATAACAAAAATCAGACGAGTATTTTTCTGCTTTCTTTCCTCTTCCAGCTGCAGTGATTTCAGTCAGGCATATGTGATGACTGCATACTCAGAGTTGGTGCTCATCTTGCGGCTGACCTCTCTGAGATGGGGGACGTGCAGTCTGTCAGCTGAACGTGAGGCCTGCAGGTGAGACCTTGATTCATCTCTCCACCACTGGAGGATAAACAGAGGAAAACTCATGTAGGGAATAGCAAGACTGGCTCAAGACTTTTTGGGCCCTTCCTCTAAGTGCGCTCTTATATATAGATAAAGTTTATGTGGTGTATTTAAACGTGACAGCAACGCATTTATTCTAAGTAACCACTTGTTTTACTTCAAAACATTTTGTTATTGGGTTTAGATATTAACCTTGCAATCTGCAGACGTATAAACCGACATTGAAATGACAATGATAAAGTAAACTAACTTGGTAACATTTAAACAGTATATGCATACAGTTGCCAGTTTATCAGGTACACCTAGCTAACTAAACTAATACAATCTAACTCAACACATCTGCAATAAATCCTCTTCATGAAGGCTCTAATAATGTTTTAAAACCATAGGCGTAAATTGCGGTATGGCTGGTGCCATACGTTGGACTCAGGTTTTTAAAAAATAAATAAATAAA
>LKNJ01005465.1:0-23035 GCA_002120245.1 Maccullochella peelii
CTCCCTCATCTTTTTAAGTGGGAGAACTTGCACAATTGGTGGCTGACTAAATACTTTTTTGCCCCACTGTAATTGCCTTTATAAATTACTTACTTAAAAACTTGTTGTTTTTTTTAATTTAAATTGTAGATACATTACCTAAGGGCCCTTGGGGGGAGCTCCATGGGAGCAGCTGCCCACATGAAGATCAGAAAAATTGGCAAAAATGATCTGTGGTCAGACTACTCGCTGAAAGGAAGAAAGCTTGTCCTTTCTTCCATTCAGCGAGTAGTCTGACCACAGATCATTTTTGCCAATTTTTCTGATCATCATGTGGCCATTCCAAGACCTAAATATATGCAAAATGTGCCACAAACTTAACTGCATCAACACTAAACATATACAGTATCTGTATTGTATTAACGAGATAAAATGATAAATACAACCATGCCATGGAAGGTTAGCCTCTTGGCTAGTATGTCAGTAAACAACAAGATACAAGATATAGTAGTTTCTAGTTATCTTCTCTATGTAGTGTAACACGTCATAACAATGTAGACCGTATAATGCGTAAGACTTTTTTAAAGTTCTCCTTTCATACAGCACCAAAAGTCGCTCTGGAGTCCACTGAATGTGCAAAATCTTAAAGAACACTGAGGTCTTTATCAATATGCATTTATTTGGTGGTTGGGGAATTGACAAGTGAGAATCAACAGTAGTCCTGCATGAATTGTGACAATCCATAATATCTAAACAAAATTAATATGTGATACAGACAAAGGTAAAATGGCTAGGACAAAGAAACGGCTGTGTTAAGTAATCAATGAACTGCATGACCTCATTCACGCAGAAAATCTGTCTCAAATTTCTTTTCTATAAAGAAATGTTCTCTACACTTATGTTCTATAGAGACTTTTTTTCATAAGGACTACATAGGAAAAACATTTTCCACAAGGACATGTGTACTGAATTGGCCCTCTTGCAGATGATAATCCTCTTGTGTCATTCTATGAAGCAGAGTGAAACAAGGTGATATATCCAGCTGAGAGCAGTGGCCTCTTATTGATTTCACTTGTTAAACCACCTTACCAAAGGTGATGAAGGAGGAAATGAAGCCTGAGGGATTTTGTGGAAAATCTGGAGCAACTTAACATCAACTAGGTATTTTAACAGTTTGATGCTGGGTGTTAATGCCGTTGTTAGACAAGATAATGGCATTCTGACTAAAGCTATACCAACAAATTTCTATTATTGTATTACTCTAATATTTTACTGGCCTAGTATTCATTAAGAATAAAATGGATCTAGAAAGGCCTAAAATGTGTTTTATATTTCTAATTATACCACGGCATTTTATTATTATTATATTATAATATAATGTTTATGCTCTAAGCCTTAATATACTGTATGTATATGCCAGCATTTCGAATATCAGGCTAGCTCACGGTCCTCACCTCAGATACCACCTCGTGGGACATGAGTCTCTGGATGGCAGCCAGACACAGCTGGGTGATCTTTGGCTCTTTGGTGCCACAGCCCATCAGAAAAGGCTGCACGACCTCTGAACTGTTCTCCTTCAGAGCTGCAGGAAAAAGGACAGAGATAAAGCTAAATGTCACTGTAAAGTTTTGGGATATCTGTTCATATGCTTCAAATTGATGGGGGAGATGAAAAGTACAAAGCTGCAGTCACTAGATTTACCTAGAAGATTTACAATGCCTTAAAATGAATATCAAATGTAAAACATTTCTGCATAAAACACAAAGCACAACAATGCTGTTTTAAGAATCCAAATTAAAGCTTGTTAATATAATCTTGAAGCCCTTGATGTATTCAAATTATTATCAGTACCAAATACTGGTACTGCAGAAGGGACGGAGAACATATACCATACCGAGGCGTAGATTCAATGGTCAAAACTACAGAATAAAATAACAGAAAGAGAACATTAATCCAATTACATTTAACTATCAAAGCTTGAGGATATATTTGTACTGGGTTTTTAATCATGGAACTTTAAATGGTTGCTTACAACGGCGTGTAAAAAATGAAATGATAGTGTGGCCTTTAGGCATTTGTGCTGTCTAATCATCACAGTGAAGCAGTGCTTTGCATCCAACTGCCAGTATCATTTTCACCTTAATTACACTGGATTTAGTTTCTTCGATGATTTACATCAGTACACCTCATTACTCTGCTGTGACAACTAACAAATCCATTCTGGAAACAAAGATAAATGAACTCTTCTGCAATGAGTTCCTGTACAGTTTACAGTTTACAGAGGGGGCAGCTGGAGTCGGATAGACAGTCAACAGTGGAACAGTGGAAAATGTCGATTATGTGTCAACTCTGCAAATGTTAATAAAAGCTGTTTATCGAGACAGCATATATATATATATATATATNATATATAATTTTTTTTTGGGGGGGGGGAATCAAAGGCCATGTGCACTGCACATGACTTGCCACAGGCTGACGCCATAAATAGGAAAACAAATCAAAATACAGTGGATGATGTCCTTCTGTATGTCTCTTGTATGCTCAAAAACAGTGTCATGTGAATATAAAAACATTAATAATAATTGCAAACACTGTTTGCTTGTATTCTTTCATTCGTATGGGACAGTGCACATTAAATCAATATTTACATGTGAAAAAAGTGATGTCAATGTACCGAAGTTATTGTTTAAAACAGCAAGTTTGCACCTGTAATCCAAAGCCAACTCAACACAGACAAAGCAAGGAAAAACGATCAAGAATATTCTCATTAACATGATCAAATTCAATTCAAATAACTCAAATAGATTTCATTCATGACAAGTCCTCATTTTCAAATCAGAGTGAAGTACAGACTACATATATCAGTTGTGGTCAGCCACCACCAGTCTCACTTTCTCACTCACCTGCCAGTATGTCTGTATTCCTGGCTGCAATGGTCTTAATCTTCACAATGCCAGACTCTGCAGCCTAGGGGGTACAAAGAGAGAGTACGTTACATTTAGGTTAACATTTGATGTAAGATGTATCAAAAGGTGCTGATGGTGCAGCACCACTGTGCTACCAACAGTTGTGCACAACTTCTTGTAATGATGGCCACAGGGGAGAAACAGGAAGGCCTGGCTGCTTAAACCTGTTAAGAATGGGCTTCAACTTGAGAAGGATGTGCTAGAAGAAAGTGATTTCCCCTGTGAGGTGTCTGGCAGGGGTGGGATGGTAAAATACGGAAAGGGGGGAGGGGGAATGTCAAGAGAGAGGGCAGGAATGAGGGGATGACACGGAGACAGACAAAATGCGAGTCAGTCTGTGTCTGTGTTAGAGAAACAGAGATACTGAGCAAAACAGAGGCTGGTCTTATCTTTCTACAACAACCACAAGCCACCGCAAGCCTGTCAAGCTCTTCTCTCCAACCTCTGCTCCTCCTCCCCCCAGCATTCTTCCCCATCACTACTCCCTCTCCCCCTTTCTACCTATTCTCAATGTTACTCTTCTTTCACCAAATCATCTTCTCCTATTCCCTGGCTTTTTTTATTTGTCGTTACCATCAGAAAACACCACTTTTCATACTGGAAATAACCTGTCTAAAAGATGCACTGTGCAAATACCTTGCACATGCTTGTACCTTGAGACAACAACTCTACTCAGTAAGTCTGCAGATTGACATACCATAACTACATTATCTCCTTTATTATTCTTATGGCAACCAGCTGCCCCCATCTGCAAAGCCTATACATGGCAAGAAAGAAGCACATTGTGAACAAGCCCTGCCATAGATTTTGCGATTTTTGTTTTTTCATTTAACGCTTTTTATCACTGTTGTTGATACGACTTCCTTGCAAAAAAACAAAAAAAAAACAAAAGGAAAATGTTACATTTAATCAATTTATTATTTTATTCTGGAAAAAAGCGTGCATATTGCTACTTGATCACATATCACACATCAGTAGAAGCAGCAACGACCTCAACCGAGCAAACTGCCAAAGGGCCTTCATTACCTTGATGCATTTTTCATACAGACACTGCATGATCTGGCTTCATCCCGAGCATGCATGTGTTACAAATGACTGGACTCTTAACTCCTTTCTTAAAGCCATCATCATCCTATAATCTCTGCACGCACAGAAACACAGTATGAAATAAGACATTTTATCTAAGTGACCATTTCTAGTCTAACACGGTGAAAAATGTCTTATTAGATTAGTGAAAAAAGCTTGCAAAACATTCTCTGTGTGTGCGACATTCAAGCAAAATGTAATTCTACTTTGGATTAGACGCCCTTGATGGGGAGAAATAATGCAATTGCCCCGAATGTCAGCATGGCTGAAATATTTGACGAACAACATGACTGTATCACTTTAACATGTCATTTGAACAGCCACAAGGTCGAGCCATGCACTGCGGAAGTCAGCAATTCATAACCTGCTGAACAGTCGGTTACCTGACAACCACTGGTTGGTGGGTTGGGCTGTTAAAGCTAACTGTGAACTGGCCTCTTGCCATACAGCTCCTTAAAAAGTTAATCTTCAAAAAATGCTAGTCTCCCTCTTCTCCTTTGTTCCTCAGACAGAGCCATAGGTCTTTATGGGGCAACGAGGAGAACACAGAGAGCTTTTTTTAGTCCCAAATAATTACAACCATGCTGTGGCTACTTTTGATATACCCAGAGGCTGAGACCATAATACACAACTGTAGCTATGAAGGTCAACTGAAAGGACAAGCAGCAGAACTGCAAAGTCTGGGATAGTGGTGAGGTTTTTAAAGAAATAAACAACTGAGATGAAATTTCCAGCTTTATTATACAAGCCCAGGCAGTGTTTTTAATCTAGCTTTGCAATGGTAATTTAAATGTAGAACTTAGTCACAGTTGTGATGAGTTTAGGGCTGCAACAAATAGTCGACTGACAGAAAATTAATAGTCATCCATTTCGATAATTAATCAATTAAGTCATTTATCAAGGAAAAATGCTAAACAATTGCAGTTTTTTTTAACCAACATTACACTTGTTCACTATTTTCTTTAGAAGAAATGACAGATTAATAATAATTATTAATAATTTATAATGAAAATGATTATTTCATACGTCAATAGTCTACCACACGAAATGTCAGCAACTGACGGTTGCAGTGCATGTTGGTGTTAGCTAGAAGAGGCTGTAGTGATGTGCATGCAGAGGCAATAACTCAGAGCTTTGCTTTATGCTGCAAAAGGACATGATGCCTATAAACGTGGTGAGCTAACTTATTGAACTACATTGAACCAGGCTATCGCATCCCCTCAAGAGATATAATTAACTGTACTAGCTATGTTTCAAGCGATAGCCTTATTGTTCACAGGCATTCATCCATTCTAAATAGTTTAATCTTGTCGGTTAACAGTTAATGATTGGTTAACAAGGGTCGGCTATCGGTCAGAAAACAAAAAACAAAATTAGCATCCCTAGTTGCAGCCTAGGATGAGTTGTTCTTCAGTACTTCCCGTTTTTTCATATGTCTTTACACCTGTTAATCTGTGATGCTCTATCAACGCCGATAAACCACAACATAACCTAACTGCACACTGTGCTACAGCTGTCAATCTAGTCAATTGAAATGAGTCATCCAGAAATTCTGCAGCCTTTGGCCCAAGGGCAGTGAGAAAGATGAGCATGTTTTCTCCAATCGCTACGTTATAAACAGCATTTCAAGTCCCCTTCAAATACTTCAGAACTGAAACTGAGTGAGAATTGAAGGTATTTGTTGAGATATTTGGCCCCAAAAATGTTGTTAAATGATAATAGAGGGCTGTTAGGGAGGTGATTTAACAGGATAATATTCCCTGTGATTTCCTGAGGCTGATGATGATGGTACACAAAAGCGCATCTTGAAATTTAATGTTGAATAATCTCACCTGTCCACTTCACAACTCCTCAAAAAGATGTTCTTCCCCTACTGTAGAATCTGTGAGTCAGTCAAATAGAACCAGCAAACCAATTAATGCCTCTAATTAGAAGCATATTGTTTTGAGTTTCCGTTGATCAGCCTTGAGTGAAACCATGTGTTCCATCTTGAAACCAATGACAATAAACCCCCCCCCCCCCCCATTTTGTGCACAAAACCATATCGATCTCCGCAATGAAAATCTTTTTTATACTAACCTACTTCTTGATGAAATCTCTCTTTTTGCATGTAAACACATTTGTCCACCTACTTCCTCAAAGAAAGTGATGTTTAAGCTTTCTGTTGTAAAATGTAGACATTACTTCTCTCTGAAAACTGTCAGCATTATGAAGTCAACACCATGTGGAGGGAAATACCACTGGCCTGATGATGACATTGTAACAGAAAGCAGAAATTCCAGCCCTATCCAGTTAATGGGTTATTTTATGGAGGATTTCTTTCATAAGTCTTTCTGAAAAGCTAAAACCAGTTTTTGTCTATATTCAAAGGTAGTCGGGTGTCTACATTACTACTGTGCTGGATAGTAAAATGAGAACATTTTACCAAGATAGAATGAAGATTAGTTTATTAGCATTCAACAGCCACACATATCCAATGACTTTTAGCCACTGGCATGTTGTCAAGGCCTCATGGTTGCTGTAGCTGATGATTGCTAACAAAATGATTTTTTCTAGCTTACAATCCTAATACATCTTCAAATTGGCTTGGAGTGCGTTGTTTATTAGGGCTGGGTATCAAACCTCAACACTATTTCAGCACTTATGTGTCTGTAGCACCGTGTATCAAAAGTATATGAAGTTGGCATTGCATGCTTGGGAAGCTTCTTAGAGATTTGTTAACGTATGGTTGGATTTTATGGATTTGTTGATTTAGATCATAACTATTTTATTCAGGATAAGTTCTGGAAGGTCTGCTTGTGTTAAGAAAACAAAAACAATTAAATTGAGAAAAAGGAGGTGTTGTAGATTTTTCTTTTATATTAGTCAAACCAAGGCACTAAAAAAAGTATTGTTTTGGTATTTTGTACCAAAATCAGGGACTGTATTGGTATCAAAATTGAAACATTTCAAATGACACCCAGCCCCCACCTCTCACACCTGTATTTAGGACTGTCTACTTGTGATCAGATCTGCCAAAACACGTTTTTATGCTTAAGTTTAAAAAGGGCCTTAGTTACATTCACAATGGATTTTAGTGCATTTGAGAAAAGTGACATGCATACAGTAAACCTAGTATGACATTTATATCACTTAGGTCTTCCAATCCCATGATGTAATGATGAACAGCACGTAATCATTTATGTATTTTCCATGCTAATATTTTAGAATCAGCAAATTGATTTTTAAATCTCAACACCCAGTAGAAAGGGACATTAAATGCTGTATAAATGATGTCAGGAAGTCCTCAGTACTTTCAGTTCTTCTCCAGAGCCTTTTTTTGTGTGGAGATCCTCAAAGTGGAACTGACCCGCATCTGAGTGCCAGCTCATTTATTTGAAAAGCAACATTAATGAAGCACATCACAGATTGACTTCCTCAGAAACATGCTGTGAGAGTCTCTAAACTCAGCAGTTTTTTGGAACCGACTTAGCACACTATGAAAAAAAGCTTCTTCAGTCAGAGCTTCAGCGCAATAGTGTCAGTTCACAAAATCTCCATGTTGTCCACTCCATGTTGCTTGTTATTTTGCCTCTCTACAGCCTACATGACCTAAATGTGTTGTGCTAAGCGAGCCATACAAATTCATATATTCCATTAATTCTGCAGGATTTCCCAAGCAGTCACATTTCACTGTGAGGTACAACTGACAGCACCTGACTCATTCACAGAGAGAGCACAGGGCTGGCTGCCTGATGTTTTTCCACCTAGGCAAAAGCAATCAGAGCACAACAAACAGCAAAGCCCTGGTGGTTTCACTGACTGCTACTCATTGAAAGAAAGGTTCTGAGTGTGAAGCTATGATGCAGAAAAATCAATGGGACTCTTCTTGGCTCCTCTTAACCCAGAGAAACCACTGGCTGTGGTGCAATGTCACTGTGGGAGATGGATTGGGAAACGAGGAAGGAACATGAATGTCGACTGGCTGGGAAATGAGAACAGGGCTTCCTCGTTCTTCTTTTGCAACAAAGGAGACAATGCTTTGGTATTAAGTTTTGATCATTTACAAACAAATATGACTAATTCATTCAAAATGTCTCAGCAATTAATTCATTTAAGTGCTAAAAATGTGGGTATGACAAACAAAAAGGCAATCTTCCATAAGAAATTCAGGAACTTTGTTAAATGAAAATCTTCCATTCTAAGATTTGTGTGCTGTTACAGGCCCACAAATAAGTTGAATTCACAACAACAGCCACCAGTACTCAGCATGCTTGTAGCACAGTAACATCCCAGCAAATACAACAGCTCAAATTGGAAAAGGTTGTTTCAATCACAACACTATAAACCAGAGTGTGAGTGAGCTCAGGTTGTGTGGGGAACATCAAAGTGGCTCCCTGCACTGCTGTGATCCCTGAGGGGAAGATATTGGTAAGGACCAGGGAACATGGGTGACGATAAATCAATATTTGAAGGAGATGCTTCATTAGGCCCCTAGGCAAGGGCCAGCAAGCGGCCTGAGATGTGAGGCCAGATGTATGCTTTTTGTTGTCGAGCGTGACCGCCACACAGCTCATTTTGAAGTTTCAGGCACTGAAGTCAAGGGATTGAGTCAGTGTGCAGTGCCAGAAAGAAACTGGAAGCACTTGCTGAACTCTCTTTCTTATTGTACTGTTAAGAAAGGGAAAACAAACTAAGCTGGTGTAGCCTGATATGTATTGCCCCGCTGAGCTGGCTGATGAATATTTCCATGGCCTCAAAAAACCCACATACAGTGCAGCATTTAAAATAATGACCTAACCTGTATGGTCACTGTTACATATGCACGCAAACAGTGAGCTTGCTATACCTAAGGTAAAGAGGCTCTGACTGAGATGGTCTCAGCTGAATGACATAACTTTGGCAAACACTAACTGCTCTCTGTGTGCATTTCAGTGACAGGTAAATGATAGAATAATATCTACATGCCCACACAGTTAGGAAATGCAATGCGGTCAAACCATACACTGTATATAAATATGGACGACATGACAGCTCCCCAAAAGTGAAGCCAAAACATCTCTTCCCCCCCGGTGGCTGTCATAAACCCCGCCTCCTCCATGTTAGCAGATAGGACCTGGGCCAAACTGAATAATCAAAGTACACGTCAAATTAAATTTTTCCAAAGATGGTTTCTGTCATTTTAGGTAGTTTTTATCATGCTGATGTATGTTCAAGTGTTCATTTTTCTGATTTTGGTTTAAATTAGTTTTTTGATGCTATAAAAAGCAGGTGTGACCTCATGATTGACAACTGTGAGTGTGCTCGCGATTGGTTCGGGCGGGTGTATGGACGGGATCCCGCTCCAAATTAGGTCACCAGCGCAAGATTTGCAGCACCCATATCCGGGGTATTTTGGCTTCATTTTTGTACAGTGGAAGAAAGTGGAGATGCGTCATCCATCTTTATATACAGTATATAATATATACCATGGGTCAAACCATGACAGAGTGAATAGAGATTGTGTTAATCCAATATCGTATGCGACCAGCCTACAATGGTATGTTTATCTTTTAGCCATTAAATGAAAATACAATACATTCCAGATGTAAATTAACTCTGATCCAGCCCTGTGGGGCAAAGTGGAGTCATAAAAGCTGGGTTGACTGTTGTCTTCTATGTGTGAATCTAACAATACACATTCACTGTAAAAGGCCCTGACATCACACCTCCTAGTCTGTTGTTCTCAAACTAAGCCATGATGTCACCAACTCTGCTATACAACTAAGCCAGTCAGCAGCCGCAAACAGTATTTCACTCCAAAACAAAACACTTATATGAAATTGCTCTTGGCTGTGCCAATACTGACAACCCTGTTGTGAAACCAACTTGTGAATGTGAGATCCTTAACAGACCTGTGTAGAACAGAAGACTTCTATGACAAATGTCAAAAACAAAACATATCATCACTGAAAATAAATGCTCACCTGTTAATGCACTACTGCCCTAATATTAAAATAAAAGTGGTTGGTTCTCACAAAAAACATTTTCTCACTAGTGGTATCTATTTAGCCATGCTGACAGTTTTGTTTTTGAGGTTTTGAGATATCCATCTGTGACTTCTGCAGAAGCTCCCATACAACAGGGCTGAATGGAAATTAGTTTGAGGTGCTCAAAGCATTGGAAAACGAGACTAACATGTCCAGAACAGTGTCACATTTATTTAGGATAATTCACAGACTTTATGGTGCACAAGTGAGGAAATATACTTGTGTGTGTGCTATTTGGATGATTTGACACTTAAAAGATCATATATGGGGAATATATTTTCTATATTCCATGTAACAGTAATGCTACTCGACTGTACACCACTCTCTTGTAATAAGGGATTGCAAAGTGGGGAATAAAACTATTGGGTAAACTATAACTTCCAATCCATTGTCATCCAAAAGCAGACATTCAACAATATAAATAAAACTCATTATACAGATCTTACCTCTAGTACGATAGCCACTCAAAAAAATGGTTTTAATTTATCCAGGTTTTACTGTCTATGTAGCTACTACTAGGCGAGATAATATGTTTTTCGTGATTTGGGTGAACTGACCCTTAAAATTACCCCGTACTTCTATGTAATTTAAAACAGTGGGTCACTGCTAACTGGTGTGTCCAATGTTTATGCCTCGTAAATAACCTGATTCCAGTCAAAACATGTAGCTAGCTAGGTTGGGTGTACGTTATTATGTAAATAGAAACGTGGGTCAGCTGAGTTTATCCCCCCTCCCACCATGCTTCACATTAGCCATATTAACCAATAGGTGTGACACAGTTCATTTTAAACACCTGTATATGCCTTTATTTGAACGCCTGGTGGGCAGGAAAGCCCAGCATCTGACACAACTTTTAATTTACCCGTACAATATAAAGACAACTCAGTGTCCACATCCCACAACAGAGTAGAGGCCCAGTGGTATGTGAGGGAGCGGGCTCAAACAAACAAATACGTAAAATCTGTATTATTAAGAATATAAAAACAGATTCACAAATGACACAACCTGCTGTACACCAAGATAACGGCTCAGCAAAGCTAACTAGCCGGCTAACCTCTTTGACTGGGGGGAATTTCTTCTTGCACTCCATGGACAGAGACCGCAGGTCGGTCTGCATGTTCTCCAGCAATTTCTTCACCGCTTCGGGACTGCTGGTCGACATCTTTGACGGCGTCTTCGACAGAAATCTCAAGAAACTTCAAACGATAAGGAATGCGGGAGCACAGTCGCCCCCCACCCATCCACAGCGGGAATATAATCCGTTGCTACTTTATTCGGCTCCCTTGGAAAATAAAATAAAAACGCCGCTGTTCATAGACACAGTATCCCACTTCTCTGCTTTGAGCGCCCGTGCGCAGGAAAGCAGCGATGACACCGGCATATGTTCCTCTTCTTCAAAGCCAGTTGACATTAGCTTCGTTAAGTAGCATAGTTCCCCTTAATTTCTGTTTCTTAACGCTGCTCACTAATCGAAGATATTCACCAAATTGAGCAGTCGTCTGCCATCAGCGGCCGTCAGCTCCACTTTCCTTCCCACAATGCTTCAGTGGACAGTGACACGTCACTCGGACTTCCGTAAACAGTGACCGATTCAGAACAATGACTACAGCGACCCCTGCTGGAGAAGCTTGATACAGACAGACAACGACATGCCACGTCTGGGCACTTCTGCACGGTTCATGTCGACGTGCACCACCTAAAGGCTAGGAAAGAAGTTGCAGCAGCAGTTACAGACACAGCTGCTTTTGATAATTATTTTATTGTATAAATTATACAGTGGTGAAATGTAATTTATTCAAATACCTACTGTACGCACATATGTATGTGTACCTTACTTGAGTATTTCAGTTTTCTGCTTCTTTACTCTTTACTCTACTTCATTTCAGAGGAAAATATTGTAAGTTTTCTTCCACTACATCCATCTGACAGCTGTAGTTAGGCCTATTATCTGAAAACTTCTGCCACCACTGAAATTATATAACTAATTATTGAAACTCAGACATTAGTTTGACAAACTAGGATCTACAGAATATCAAATAGTGAAAACATACATATAATTCAGACTCTGGCTATGATGAATTTATAAAATATTTCCATTTCTAAACATGCATTCAGTTGCCAGTTTACTAGGTACACTTAAAGGGTATTTATTTTACAGTTAATTCATTAGGTAAGACAGCATGCTAAATTGAAGGTATGAGATGTGTTAAAATAAAGTTGGAGAATTAATCAGGGTGCATTTTGTTTATAAGACCGAGAAATGATATGTGCAGACATGGTAAACAGGAGCACCCATTCCCTGAGGCTGCACAGTGACAACCAGAAGGAGCCCAGAGAGGCAGATCTTTATTGTGCCAGTAAACAGACTGCACCAGGTTCCTGACTGTCTTTTTATCCTGGCTCAGATTTCAGTGCTTTTTCCACTACATTTATTCTTTGTAATCTAAAAGCAGCCGAGAAACAATTCAGTCTTATTACAGTGTTCAACTGGAACAAGGAACCCTCCACCCTGTTGCTTTTTGTTTTTTTAGGCTGTTGGAGTTATGGGCTGTCTTGCTGAAGAAACAGCTCCTGTCCTCAGGGAGTTGGAGTACAAAACTTCCACACCTCCTTAAATCCTTTTGAACTGTGATGAAAGGGAAAACAACAAACAGCAGCAACAAGAGAGTAGCAAAGCTTTTCATACCATGTAAGTGAAGTGGAGTTACTTTCAGATTAGTTGGCTGCCTTGAATTAAGTAATGAATACTGTTGCAAAATTTCTGATTAGAGTTTGTATAGTTGTTTTAGTTGAGGGTTTGAATCCCAGCATTACCTTTAAATTAAATTTTTAACATATTCATGGCATACATTACAATTAGCAATGCTTGGCAATGCTTAACAGTTTTAAGATGTTCAAATACTTATTTATTATGTTAAGGCTCTAAGAAGCAGTAGACCAAAAGGTGTTAATCAATTACACTACAACTGCCAAAATAATAAAATATATTGTATTTTACTTTGTTGTACATATTGCAATGTAGTACTATGTTGCTTTAAATGCAAAATGATGTAAAACAAAACATTTTTGAACAGTACATAATTTTACATATACCACAACATCCCTAAATTCCTAAATACTTGGTAATATCAGGTAATACTATATTACCTGATAGCAAATGAGGTATAAAATATAGATAATGCACTATTATTCAAGAATGGGATGTTATTCTAAATGAGGACTGTATTGCTGAAATTTACAATGTCTTTTTGATCATCAAAATAGACACATCAATTCATTTGAGATTATTGAATAATGTCCCACAAATTTCAACAGAAATGTATGTTTCAAATGAAGGTATTTTTTATTCAGTCATAAAAAATAATTTTAGCATATAAAAGTTATATATGTAAAAGTGTTCCCTATCAGTAATCAATGATCATATATTCATTCCAACATCTAAAGAAACACAGGCTGAAGTTCATTATCATACAGCAGAAAAAGAGAGATGTTCGTTTTGGAATGAAACCCTTCAACCAGCCTGCCCCATTCATAAGTGTCTCCTTCAGGCACATTTTAATTTTATACGATTCAATGCATTAGAGATAAGGCAAAGGTAGACTAAATTAAAATCATGTCAATACTCAGAAGATTGGAAAAAAAACATGTAGCATAGTTGAATAAATGAACATAATAACATTAATCGGAAAATCAAAAAAAACAACAGCAAAGCTTAATTGAGATGAGTTGTGGTCAGTTCATCTACATGTAAATTTATAATCCAATTCTTGCATTTTCAAGCATTGGTTATTAGTACGATTTTGTAGGATTTTTTTTTTTATTAGAAAATTGTACATCCTGAGGTCATAACTCTACCATAAAGTAAAAACAGAGCTGTCAGCATGATTGGATTGATGGATGGAATACACCGTACACTTGTACTCTGTATACATTACAGAAGTGCTTTTAAACACACATAGCTTTTGTGAACTTATGATCTGCGCACTCATGTGACATCTCTTGTTCTCTATTCGCAGCAGATAGCTGTTCGAATCAATAAAGTAACTGGAATGTCATGTCAGACTAACTGAACATTAGAGATGTCCATAACAGGGAAAAAAATGCTTCCTTAGAAAGCAGACATGATCAAATGTAAATTCTTAGCCACTGTGTGACAACAATGGCCACATTGTTTGCAATGTACATGTGATTCCGCCACTGGCAAATGAAATGGTAACCAGCTCTCCAAAAAAGGTTGTAACACTTTAAGTGAGAATGCTGATCTCATCATACTACGTTGAAGGCAGTGTGCAAAGGAGAAAGCTCCAGCAGCAGCTCAGCAGTTACAGGTCAGATGACTCTTAAAGCCTGCGCTGTGCCTGTTTCGCCACCTTGTGTGCTGAGGTATTGCAGAGAGAGATGGGATGGGGCCAGATAGAGTGGCAAAGCTGAGGAGTGACCTTTGACCCCCACAAGGCCCTGATTCCAACCCTCAAGTCTCTAGCAATGAGACTCCTTTTCATCAACAGGGAAGTAGCCGTCCTTAGTGGGAGGTGATTTCTGATGGAGGCTGTCGCCGTCTGCTGCGAAGATGGCCAGCAGCATCTCCTGTTCCTGCTTTGTCTTCGGTAATTCAGTGGAAGGAGTGGTCAAGAGAGCAAGGCGCTGTGGAGTGAAAAATTGATAAAACGGTGGAAAATTTGTTACATGTCGGTGATATAATGTTTGAGAAATTGACGATTGACGATTAGTTTTCAAACAAAATATTTAATATCTATGAGCCGTCATCAGTGGAAGTCATCTAATTAAGACTGTAATCAGTAACTATTATCAAAGAGATTATTCAAGATCAGCAATGCAATACATGGCAGTAGAAAAATAGAAGGGAGAGAGAGAGTGAGGTATGACATGCAACAAAGGTTCCCCACTGAAATCTAACCAGGGACATTGTGGTAGCCTTAACCACTGGACCACAAGATAGTCCCTTTGATTATTTTAAGAATTTAAGATAACTGCCATATTTAGGCTTTATGAAAAAAGCAATACATAACTGTATCAACTTGTAAGTTCTTACTCAATTGACTGGTTGATGTTTTGACCACTTGGGGCAGTGCAACTTGCTGTTAATGCAATACTGACATATTATGGCCTCCTTTTACCTCTGTTTTGGTCTTTAGCAACTCCTGAGGGAAATATCTGGCTTTTTAACTGCTCAATGCTCCACTATGTTCAGCAAGTTGCTAACTTTGTTTTTCTGCCATGTGGTTCTGGGCAGGTAGTGTACAGTGGGTTTATCGGAGCTTTGAAAACAGCTGCCTGCTGGAAAGAAGGAAAAAGAGAGCGGCAAGACTGAACCAAACAGTTAAGTTGCGGGCCGTGGAACCAAACCAATGAGCTGAATGAGGGGAATTGCAGAGTCAGGTGATAATTCTCCGTGGGTTCGTTACTAAGAGTGACCCCTTTCACAGACAGAAAAACTAGCTGTACTCATGTGGACTGCTTTCTTTTCTTGGTTCATTCTTCTCAAATGACAAAGCCAGTTATTCATTTGCATCTAGAAAGGACAGTTTTTAGGCAAAACCTACCTCTCTCAGTGTTCCAGGGGTGTAGTACAGTTTCACTGCTACCCAGACAGGGATACACAGCATGGAGGACAGGGCCAGGATCCAGCCTATGCCATTGCCCCACCATGGGTATACATAATCATTGTTGTACTTCAGAGGTGAATACTTGATCAAGGCGAATGCAAAGGTTCCCTGATAACAGACAGAGATATATACAGATATATTTCATGGTTCTGTATGGATACATGTTGACTATGCTACATACCTGATATCTGAAATACTAATAAATAAGTAAAAGTAAATATCTGATAATAATCCTTAACATTAATCTTTTTTTAAGACCATTTGTGGTAGTTTGCAAATTGAAATGCATTTTCAATCTTGGCCAGCAGAGGCTGCTCTGCTTTCAGGAGCATAGCATATAAGCATGCATATTGAAAATGAATGAAACTCACAGAGCATGTTGCAGGGGTGAAGAAAAGCCAGCAGTATTTGATGACAGGGCTCGGGCGATAACCAATCATGTCCTCTATGTTGTCATAGAAACGGTCGGCACCTATAATCAGGGAGAGATGAGGGAAACGCAGTGGAGACTTTCATAAATATCTAACAATCATCTGCAGATTCACTCTGTTTGAACAGCAGAAACGTAAAAAGAAACACATCACATTAAATTATTAAATTGATTAAACACATTTAATTCATTTTCTTATTATCGGTTTTATTCACTAAATAAACCAACTGATTGAAATAATATTCCTCTCACTCAGCCTTATGCCTCCCAATCTGAAGGTCAAAAAAAAAAAAAAAAGAGCATAATTTTTATTGATTGGCTGAATGTAGAGTGCTGTGTGGACAGAGATGACCTAGCAAGAATAAAGCCTTTGTCTTTTAAAACACCCCTTTCAAGCATTCCCGAATAGCCTGGCTAACACACTCACCATAAACCCAAGCAATGCAAACAGTCTCAAAAACAGCCACGAAGAGCAGGCACATCCCACTGGCTGCATAGTAGTCAAAGAGCTGGAAGATGTACATGCCTCCCTGTGGAGACAGACATTGGTTTAAAACCCTATAGGTATAACTACTGCAGCAAAAGAGAACCTGCATGCTGTCAAATAATGAGAGAAAACAAGACTTTGCATATCATAAAAGCTGTTTTGTTGTGGAAGACAATCCTGCAAAGTGCTTCACAGCAAATATTTTGTTGAAAAGATCATATTCAGACAACACAGAGTTAAAGAAACAACTGGCTAGACATAAAGGGATTTTAGGAGAATCTGCTGTGGACTTAAGGCTGCTAACAAGAAGCTGTAGCAGATAGGTCTCACTTTAAAATTCAGTTGGGCTTGAAAAGCAAAAGGTCTTTGACAAGCCACTACTGCAACTGAGCCACCATTTATTATCCTCTTTATATTTTTTTTATCAGAGCTGAATTTAATGTTAGGCATCATTACTATGATTTTTCAATATTATCTTGAAAAAGAAGTTTCTGAATGGTATTTCTGAGATCTGGGGTTTTGCATAGGGGTGTACAGTTACCCTCTTTTGGGCAAGATTACATGCTTATTCTGTAATCTTGTGAGGTCAACGAGACCAACCTCTGTCAGCATGATGAGCCCCAAGAGGAAAGACACCACAGCCACTGCCAGGATGAAGAGCTCCCTGCGGTTTTTACGCCGAAAGGTGGAGGGATACATGTCCACCATGGCTGTCACCAGGCTCTCCACACAGACAAACTGATCAAGAATGAAACAAGAAGCATGAGATATTTGTATATATGTGTGCATGTGTGTTTGTTTGTGCATGTGAGTGTATGTGTGCTGCTAACCTATCAAAAAAGAAGACCTGTGCACATTTGCTTGATAAATAATCCATGTGAGAATTATGTTTGAAACTGTGATACTGGAATTCTCTGTTTCTGTTTCTCTCTTTGTGTGGTGCATATGTTGGTCTCACTTGGCTGTCCAGTCCCAGAAAGACAATCATAATGAAGAAAAAGCAGGCCCATAGAGGGGAGAAAGGCATCATGGACACAGCACGAGGATAGGCTATGAAGGCCAAACCTGGACCTGAGTTAAGACAGATTTTAAGCGTCATTTTCTCATGAAAAAACATTATTGGTCATTTTTGCTCAAGTTAATGCTTTGAAAGTTTTGATTTTATCATATCAACAATATCATTAAAACCATAGAGGCAATTAAAAGGCTGAAGGAAATCCATAAATTCAAGTGGGAGCTTTGCATTCATCTGTTCTAACTCATATCCTAAGTCCAGGGTTCGTGCAGCTTTTTAAGAGTAAAATCATCACATCTAAATTGTTACTATAAATGCCAGGAGACAGCAAACAAATATGATGATGGGATTGTTCATTTTAAATATTAAAAGATTTTTGGTTCTTTTTTCAAGGAATATATTCTAATTCAAGCATATTCCTAATCTTGAAAACATAACAGTTAAAATTAAGCATTTTCCAAACTTTCAAGACTTTGGACAAACCCATTAAGTCTTAAAAAAATAAAACCAAAGTAAATCAGTAGAAATAGAATTTCTTTGCTAAAGAACATTAACAATGTGAGTGCAGTGACCTTTTTTTTTTTTATAAAGAGTAAAAGAAAAACCAACCAGATTCAGCCACTTCTGAGATGGGCACGTTCTGCTCGTAGGACATAAAGCCCAGGATGGAGAAGATGGCAAAACCTGCAACAAAACTCGTACCACTGTTCAGGAAACAGAGGGACAGGCAGTCCCTGGAAATAACACAGAGAGGGTCATATAACGATTAGGAACTGCATGTGTTAATGGGCTGAGAATAGTATCCAACATTGTCTGGACTAGAGATTTGACTCCCTTCATATGAAGATAAAATGTCGACTATTATGGTAGTGTAAGGTTAAACAACAGGTAAAATTTTTACTGACATTAAATACAGAATAGAGAGGAGGTGCTTATCATAAAAAGAAAAAATCTTTTCAGTCCTTACTTGTAGCAGTTGTTGTTATATTTGTTGTAGCTTCCCAGGGCGGTGAGGCAACCCAGGCAGATGGCATAGGAGAAAAAGATCTGAGTTCCAGCATCCATCCATACCTTATGACAGAATAGAAACAAAATAATCAAATAGAGAAAATACACTAAAAATGTTTTGTTGTGTTGACTTTGACGTGTCCCAGAGGAAAAGTTCATTCCATCTGCTGATGAAGAAAACACTGTACAGTATATGCTGAAGGTATTTTTTAAACTGTACAATGTACAAATGTGTTTTTTTGAGAAACACTGTACATTTATTCATACAGACTGGATTCAACCCAAACCGGCTTCCTATACAACTGAGCTGTCAGGACTTAAGCTATACATGAGCTCTACGTACAGAACAATTACAGCATGGAGTTAAAACAGAACTACCACGGAACCCATACACATGAGAAAAGACTGACTGCCGTTTGTTAAAATAACACTGATGTTTCATTACTTTCATCACTAGGTAGGGTAATATGGTAATATGATTAAATACCAAATACTTTCTACATTAAGAGCAGCGGCAGCAGCACCAGAGTCACAGAAAAGTTCGTAGTGAAGCCTTTTAAACTAAGTGATATGCATTGTAAGCTTCATTTTCACACAGCCTCCCACGTACCCGTCATATTCAAAGAGTTACCTCCACTCACACACCTCATCTCTTTTTAAAAACACAATCTAACACCTGATGCATCAAATCCTGAAAACTCACCCTCTCAACCCCACCATCCTGACATCACCCGTCCAGCTAAGACTATTATCCATCCCAGTCTGCCCAGGCATAAAGTGCAGCACTTTTCCACCCTCTCTTTGAATACTCACTCACACTTCAAAATTGAAATGAGGTTTCTCTTTATGCTTGCAATTCTGGTAAAGTGCTCCCAGGGCACTGGGGCATGTTTTAGATAGCTGGCAGCCAGCACTGAAGCTCTGATTGACTGGGGGTCCAACCAACAACACAAACTCTGGACACAGCATTACACAAAGGTAGGTATTCCCCCAATGCACCAACTCCACCAGCCTAGCTTGTCTTGGCCTGCACACACAGGGCTTGTATTCATCCCCAGAGCCCTGAGAGGGATTGAAGAGGGCCCCTCTTTTAGATTTTCACACTGGTTGCAATCAGCAAGGAAAGAAGTAATTGCAAAGTCCCCATTATCACCACCATTCCCAATCCACTCTCTTTCCTTCAGCAGTGGATAAGTACTTAAAATTGGTAGCAGCATTGCTTGTTTGTTAAAACTGCTTAAAGCAACTTATGTTTATTTTCAGTGCAAAAACAGGAAGTAATTTGATGTTACTGCCACTTGGGGGCAGTGGAAACAAGCTGTGTTCACAACACTGACATAATTATCACCATTGAAGTTGACATGGCAAACTTGTTAGCAAACTGTTGCCTATTGACGCGTCTAGCAATTACACCACGACATTAGACTTTATTTGAAGTCTTGTTTCTGGTCAGCTGAAGAATTTAAGTCCAATATTCACTCTCCTTTACAACTTTGTTTTTGGTCTCCACTAACTCTTGAGAAAAATATCTGGCTCTTTAGCTGCTAAATGCTCCACTACGTACAGCAGCTGGTTGCTAACTTTGTCTCTTTGCGGCTGAAAATGACACCATGAGAGTTGTGAGAGTGAACAAAACTGTAAAGTTGCAGGCTGGAAACCATATTCAAGTACTTTTAGTTTCTTAAATTTAACCATCCCTCAGCCAAAGGGGCTGCAGATCAGAAACATTCATGCTGGTGATTTTGTAAGGCAAAATCAAGGACCTACTTTATTGACAGTTTCTGAGCAATCACATTCAGACAAGAAGTATAACAAAACTTTCAAACAAACAGATACAGCTGATCAAATGTTCTTGAAATATGTTGTATTTGTTCCAGGAAGGAAGTCAATAAAAAGCTTCTAATGCCTGAACTGCCATACAAAACCAATAATGATTATATCAGTTGATAGCTAACTTCCTCCACCACATGGTCCTGATTTAACCGGCAACTTTTGGGTCAGTGGTCAGACTCTGTATCTCTTGATCACCCTGCTATCAGAGCTACAGTCAACAACAGTTTTGTTAGGCTAGCACATGATGGCATTGGCCTTAGGAAGCCTGGGAGGACGGGTTGGCTTGATATGACCCGAAACACTTTTAGTAACTCCAAGTTCTTAAAGATGTGCTGAAAATACCTGTTAGTGTGGATAAGTATGACCATATCAACGATGATGTCTATAATTAATCTGTAGGCCTGGGTATCCCAAGGTAGTACTGTAGCAGTTTGTACCAGTTTTAATATTAAAGTATCAAGGCATTTTGTAAAGTATTAAAATGCTGGTAGACATGAGATCATCTTTTTCCCAATTGTATCTGCATGTGTAAGAAATAATAAATACATTATCGGGAAGCAAGTGCACTTCCAGCCTACCTGTGGGTCAGACAGCCGTCCCAGGTCGGGGTAGAGGTAGAAGTGGATTCCCCTGGAGGCTCCTGGTAGGGTGACCCCTCTGATCAGCAGGATCAGTAGCATAGCATAAGGGAAGGTGGCTGTGAAGTAAACCACCTGCAGGGAAACAGCAGCACTTCCTAATCAGATATACGTGTCTACAAGACTTATGGCAATGCCTCTTTCTTGGAAATTCTTCCTTCTGCAATATTGTGTTTAGGCTAAATTTTGACTGTTATATTGTGTTAAATCTGTGACAATGCTTTAAAAAGGTTCTGCACAAATATTTTATTTGTGTTGGGTGTTCTGGATTTTCAGTTGATGAGGTTTGAGTTTCAGTAGGTGCCAATCTTTGTGCATTTAGCCAGTGTGGCTGACACTGATTATGCTAGCTGCCCAGTTTGTGTATTATTATTCTTTGTGCTTCCACTTCCTGCATGTGTGAGGAAAAACCTAATCACACAGCAAGTGTATGTCAATCAAAAGCAGAGCAAAAAAGCATACAAGGTGCTTTCTACAAGAAATGCTGCAGAATACTATCGAAGATATGACCTGACTTTTATTCCTACTGTATAGTGAATATCTGTCTGTCATGAATGAAGGAGAGGTTTCACCTTGCCAGTAGACTTGACTCCCTTCCAGATGCAGAAGTAGCAGATGACCCACGAAATGGCCAGACAGACAACCAGGTCCGAATTCAGAGAGCCAATGTGGTCAATACCTGAGGAAATTCTCAGCACTCTTCGCCTGCAGCACACACACAAATAGGACAAACATTATTCATTCATAATATACAACACTCAGTGTATTTATGCCCACAACTTTTTCAGTATAGCCTTTTGTCTATGCTCTCAGGAGCTAAGAAACTAAGGGTTTCAAAAAGCCATGTAGCAAAACTACAAAACTTCGGAAACCAGTAGTAAAAGTTATATGTAGTGTAACAATCATACATTTTTAACAAGCCAAAGAAATCTGGCATGATTTAAGATGGAATACACGATAAAATTACTTGTTAAGTTGAACATTTTGGCACCTAAAGCAATTTGAGGACATGGCCAAACAAAAAGGCACTTACTCCCAGAACTCAATGACAGGAGAGGTGGTGTTCTTGTGGTGATTGATGGAGGTATTCCCCCTCTGAAATGCCATACAGGAATCTTGAATGAAGGAAAGACAAAAAGACATTCAGTCCTGTGAAGAAATCCAAGATTTCTCTGAGGTTTCCAAGTTACACACGGGCAAGTGAAACAATGCCACCACTGAGACGGAGGAGTGAAATGGTGCAGGAAAATTCACTTCCTTAAGATAAAATGAAACTATAAATTAATGTAATGAAGCAGAGGAACACCCATTACAATATTTGCAATGTTAACATATATTTAAACAACACTAAAAGTCTACAGCCATGCTAGCAGTTGCTACCATGCTGATATTTAGTAGGTATAATGTTTAACATGTTCGCCATCTTAGTTTGGGGTGTGTGCCAACATTTGCTAATTAGCACTAAACACAAATTACAGCTGGAGCCAATGGTAATGTCATTAGTTTAAGCTATTTGGTCATAAACCAAAGTAGTGGACAATTTCAAATTTTGACCTGGTGACATCGCTAGATGAAAACTCAGCCGATCACCAAAGTTATTACTAAAATTAGTACAATTTATTCTTTGGGGGATGAAATTTCACAACAATCCACCCAATAATTGAGCCACTTCACAAAAAATCCAAAATGTCAACCTCATGTTGGCGCTGTAGGAAACGACAAAGAATCACTAAAGTCATTAGGATTCATCCCGTGGATCATGAATGTCCACTCAACCGACAGGCCGTCGTTGCCATCCACGTGTGGCTAAAAATGTTTATTCAAACCTCCATAAACATGTCAAGATGGAGACCTGGCTACACCTGATTAATGGTTACACACAGAGTATACAGTGGGGCAAAAAAGTATTTAGTCAGCCACCAATTGTGCAAGTTCTCCCACTTAAAAAGATGAGGGAG
>LKNJ01005466.1:0-23081 GCA_002120245.1 Maccullochella peelii
GCCTGTTACGCGCGGATCAGGTTACTTTCGCTTGTGGGGTTTTGAGACTATTTTAACGTCTCCAGCTCCACACAGATTGGAGAACGCATGCTGCGTTTAAGTGCTGGTGGAAAACTTGGACATCTGGGCTTTCTGTGAATTCGTGTTTAATTTCAAAGTGGGAAAGACGTTTTTCTGCCCCTCGATAAGTTGTAATAAGTTGAAGTTAAAAATCTGTACGTAAAATATAAATATTTATTCAGGTTGTGATGTGTGCATTTGTAAAACTGTTTTACGTGTTTTCAAATTGCTTGGTATTTGTGTGTGGGTTGGAACACGCATATGAGTACCCAAAATTACGCACAAATCTTGCTTGTCATTTGTAGATCATGTAATACACATTTGTAAATATTATTGAGACTATTTTCACTCCATAATATTTGTCTCGCTTTAGAACTAACCAAAAATAAACATGATGTTGTCTGAGTAGAAAAACTGTCCTGCACACTCTCTATACAAGTAGGCACATGAATGGATGAATGAACGAACAAACGAGTGCGTGTCTCATGTGTCACGGTCTCACAGTGCAGTTGAACGGCTGGTCGTTCTCATTGGAGGACTCGAGGAGTCTGTTAGGGGAACTGCGTCTGAGTGAAGCTGTGGTGCTGTTACTGTGGATCGGCTTCAGACGCACCGGCCTCTGCATCTTCCCTGGAGCCGTGTTGGGTCGAGACGAGCTCGGCTGCAGCACCCATAACACATGTACAGTCAGCATTCTGCTAATTGTAAACACTGTATATGTATTGCTATGGAAACCAATAAAGTACAGTGTAACATTAATTGAATGCATTGAATACTGCAGTGAATAAGGCTGTGAGTTCAAGACATTCCTCTGAGTAATAATGAATTATAAATTGAAGAGAATTTGAGCACATATTCGAGGCAGACGTAATGGGAGGAATAATGCTGCTCTATCACATAATGTAATATTCTTACATTTTCATCATATATATTGAGATTAGAGATAGATAGAGAGATAGAGTTTGCCCAGCTATTGTGGTTAAATTTTCCATTTTCTTGAGTGTTTTAAGAACTTATTGTCAATAATCATTATTTAATATTGTATATGTAGTATTTTTTTTACTGTTATTATATTTTGTATTTCCATGTTTTGTCATACAGTGCATAATGTTAATGTCTCTCTTCTTTCTTTCACAGCACATGTGCATTCTGTAACATAATTTAGTACTTAATGTGTTTTTTAATGTTAGGTTTTGTTCTGTATTTTTGTCTACTATGATGTTTTTCTTTACTTTATTTCATTGTTCTTTGCTACAGAGAATGTAAAAATACAGTTCATGTGTTCGAGGCACACATACCTGGAGGAAGTGGCATTTTATTATTCTACATTTTGGTATTTCTCATCGTATATTTGTATGATTTTTTTCATACAGTGCATAATTCAGCTTTTTCCAGTGTGTGCGTTTGTGGTCAACTGTTGGTTTTTGCATGCCACCTATGCATGCTGCAATATAATGATATATTCAACATGTTGTTGTATTTGAATTGAATGTAATCCATATCTCATTTATATCATTATACTGATTTTTTCTTTGCTCTTTTTTGCTGGAATTCATGATAAATGACACAACGTGTGTCTGCAAATGCACATCAGTACTCATCAGAAATTGTCACTTCTAGTGCCTTGACATTTTTCCCGACAAATCATTGTTGATGTATTTCAAACAAGCCTCTACCTGCTGGAGTCTGAGATGTTTGCAGACTTAAGAGGAGAGAGATTTCACAGGGTAAACACAGAGATGAAGGCCAGGATTACCAGCTCTATGTACTCTGGCATCGAGGTCTGTGATTTATTATGTTTCAAAGATAACACACTTCTAATCCCACCACTTCACTTAAAACGACTTCTGTGTGCAAACAGCAGCTGACAACTTAAGTGTCAGTGTATACATGCCAACTATCAGCATGCACAGGTAATGATTTTCATTACAGAGAGACATTCATCACCTGGAAGAATGTTTTGGACTTAGACACTCAATTGTGACTGAGTTTGAGTGATTAAAACACATCTTAATTATTTTGTGTGGCTGCAGATCTGTCCATCAAACATGATATCTCAGTTTCTAATTTCTGACCCAACTTGGAGGGATGATGCATCATTACACTGTAAAAACTACACTTACTGGCCAGATGTGGGTGATGCAAGAAAAACAATATTTCAACATTTTGGGAAATTATTTGATTGGTAAATGTCTGCAAGTTAGATAAATCTGTCCTGGGATCAGCAGGCGTTTAGCTTAGCTTAGCTTAGCATAAAGACTGGAAATGGGAATCAGCTGGCCTGGCTCTGTCCAGAAGTAAGCACAACTTAAAAAACACAACTTGACGTTTTTACACTTTTATACAGGTTAATAAAAGCGTGTTAATTACTGATGTTTAGAGGTGCTGGTAGGCTGATTTTGTTACCTTCGGACAGAGCCAGCAAGCTGTTTCCCCCTGTTTCCAGTCTTTATGTTAAGCTAAGCTAACTGGCTATAGCTTCATGTTTATCGTACAGACATGAGAGTGGTATCAATATACTCATTCTCATCAAAAAAGCAATAAACGTATTTCCCAAAATGTAGAACTACTCCTTAAATATCTCACACTCATCAGCTGTCCAGTTTTAACCAATATTGGAGGGATGATGCATTTTGACACTGTGTTTTTCAGGAAATAAAAAATCTTGATGAGGGCACGTCGATTAAAATAAAACCTCATATTTTTATCTTGTAGAACACAGATCTGATTGACCTATCCATCTTAAACTGATTGGCCCAATAAAGGCTCTTTAACTAAAGGTCAAAGTTTTTAACTCAGACGTGATATCTCAGAGACCATTTCTAACTGTGTCATGGCATTTAAAAAACCTTCTTTGCATGGAGGAGATGACATAATTAAAGGTCAGATTTCAAAGGCACTTGATTAAGGATCAGTGGTTTATCTTGTTCCTGATTGGCCAAAGGGGTGCCTGTATCATTCGCAGACGACAACATATTAAATGTGATATTACAGCAATACCCACTCAAATCTACTGGTGCACCAAGACAGATATTTTGACTCACAGACTCGGAGGATTCAGAGTGCTCCCCCTCTGGCCCAGAGTGCTGTTTTCGGATGCCCCTGGCACCCGTGGGTGGGCGTGGAGACAGGATGCGGATGATGTCTTCTTCATACCTTTTAGAGCGCTCCACCTTCCAAACAACACCATTCATTAATATTGTTGCCGTTTTTTTGTGTAGCTACATATGAAGTTCCAAACTGAGATATATTTGTACAAAAGTAGGCAAATGCTAATAATGGAAAATAAGATTTGGACGCTGAAGATGATTTTTTAAATGGATAAACAATAATTCGGAAATGAACTCTTTCTAATAGAGGCTGATGTCATGAACAGTTTTTTGTTTCATATGATTCAAGAGTCATTCGTTTACAAAATAGGGCAGCAAATCAGTGTTTAAATGTAAATGATGTACCTTGATCTTATGCACTCTTTCCCTCCTTGCAAACTCCTCCAGTTTCCTTTTGATCTCTATTTGATGGACACGCTGTATGGAAGGGGCACAGAACAAATTAGCATCATTTATTGTGCAAGGAGAAGCAGAGACTAGCTGACAGTGTTTTGACCGTTTCTTCTCTGATACACTGTGTTCCTCCCACCTCCATCTCCAGCACCTTGTGGAAAATGGCCTGGGCCAGGCATTCTCGAACGTGTTTCTGGTGGGCTCTCTGGATCAGCTTGTGTCTGTACTCCTTATCTGGAACAATACGCCCACTCCGGGTGATCTGATAACGACGATAGCCAACAATAGTCAAACTGAGGTCACCAACAGCTGATATACAGATTTCTGTATTTGTGTTTTTTCTCTGGTTTGAAGTGTGCAGGGCTTGGCTGGAAAAAGGTGATGTCACGTACTTCTGTGCACCAATCAGGATTTAGCAACATTCAAATCAGAAAAAGTTGGTGGTTGTTTGGTAGCTGTCAATCAAATCTGATTAAACCACACCCACACAGTCCTGATGAAGCAGATTAGGTGAGTTTCTGACTGTTAACTAAACTTAATTACTTTTAACTTTGTTTTTAGCAGCTTTAAGTCTGCCAGATAAAGTACATTTCCTTGCAGCTTTTACACAATGCTTTGATGATGGCAACTACCTAATAGCCAAGATTTAAAAAAAGATGATTACGAGATTGCAATATAAGCAACTGAACAAAATGTCTCTCACTGTGTTCAAAACCCCACCATCTGTAATTTCTGTGTAACTGTAGAATGTAAATTCTTTTTCAGGTCGTCAAACACAATACTGAGGACATGACCTTCGTGTCATCAGTGGTAGCTGCGGCCCTAGCTACAGATCAACATCATCATCATCATCATCAACATCATCATCCTGTTGACGTACCAGTCCTGCTCTCTGCAGGTGTCTCCTGATTCGAGTGCTGCTGAAGTATCCAGCGAGATGTTTGTCTGTCAGACTGTTGTAGGCTGAAATAAGTCTACAGAAACAAGACCAACACAAAAACACAAAAGAGACACTGAATTAATCCCAGCCCAAGAAACTTCACTTTATGAAGCACATCCAGACATTAAACTTTGTCTTCCGCGAGAGTAACTCGAGACTTCTTGATTATACTTCTTGATTAACACCATGTTTGTTTCTTGTCCTCATTAACGAGACATCAGGTCGTCCACAGCCTGGCCCGTCTGAATGCAGCTTCTTTATTTCCAACACAGATTTGATTTCCTCCAGCATTTGTTTAAGAGACAACAGGATCCTACAACTATAGAGTCTATTACCGGTGTCTGATTACGCAGAGGAATTAGAGGGGGTGGCACACTTAACCCTGTCTGCCTCCCCTTTGTGCACCTGGCTCACTTGTCTCTGGTGCTCCTCATCTCTGGCTGCAGATTTCTCTTTGAACCACAACATGTAGGTTTAACTATCACTTTCTCTGACCCAGTGATGCTTTGAGGAGACACAAGGCACAGAAATATATCATGCTAATGTGCCGTAGCAAGACAAAAAGAGTGCATATATCACTCTTAGGACTGTGCCATGTTTCTGCTTCGCCTTCTTTTCTTGTCAGATTGTGTTCAGTGTCATTTGTGTTTATAGTGTTTCCTAAAACTGCTGTATGTAAAGTTTTTTTATTAGTTTTTAGTGGGTCTATTAGTACACTAGCCTAACAATAGCTTTGGCACATGTTTGGAGTCAACTAAGAGTAGTTAATTATGCCTCTGTAGTCACTACGATGCTGTACATTGATATATTTGTATTCATAAGTTAATTCCAGGGCTCCTAAAGTAATCAAAAAAACAACTAAGCCTGGATAAAATAAATAAAAAAGTAAAACATAATTCTGACTCGGCTGTAGACCTAAAAAGAAGTAAAAGTATTCATTATGCAGCAGAATATCAGTGTTATATTATTATATGACTGGATTGTTATTATTGATATATTATAATTGTAAGTGGCACTTTAATGTCGCAGTTCAAGGAGGAGCTAATTTCAAGTACTTTGTTTACTGTTTAATAGTTTAATCCACAACAATGCAACATGTTTTTGCATCACAACTGTTTTGAATGTAAAATCTTTATCTGTAAAGTAACTGTAGCTGCCAGATAAATGTATTGAACTAACAGCAGTTCAATGTGCCACAGTGTTGCTGGACGTTGTACTTTCATGCCTAAAGGTATTTTTATTAGTCATAGGGGCCTATTGATAGACTAGCCTAACAGTAGCATTAGCACATGTTTAGAGTCAATTAAAAGTAGTTATGTCTCTGTAGTGACTTTATTGCTAGACATTTTACTCCCATGTGACATGTGTAGACTACTAATAAGTTCATTTCATTGTTTTCAAGTAATTAGCCTACAAAAATAAGAAAGCAAAGATTCATTTACTCTTGACCCTCGTGTAGGCCTACTAGGTCTACGAACTGAAGTAAATCATACAGGCACGGAATACACTACAGTTTAATTAAAACCTGGATCTCAGCAATTTATCCTGAAAATAAAAAAAAAAACAACTGCACTTACCCTGGGTTGAGGTGACTCATGTTTTTTTTTTCAGCTCGCACTTTCTTTAAAAACACCCCCAATATTTCAGGTCAGACGGGCCGTGGACTTCGCTGGAGGACGCCTGGGCCAATGGAAAGTCAACTGTAACCAGCAGAGGTGTTACAAAGTGTAGCAGTAAATTCTCAGTTGCGCCGGACTGAGGCTGCACTTCTCCCACAGCGGAACTGATGACACTCGCCGGTTGCCATGGGAGATCACGTGACGATGCTGCCAATGAGGCTGGTGTCCACTTACAGAGTACTCTAAACCAGTGCAACACACACACTCATACACTATGACCCACTTGTTTTTACAGAGATTAGATATTAGTCTTTATAGCAGATCTAGTTAAGAGCACCAATGGTGTTTAGAGTCTGACTTTATAAAATGCTATAAGTGGTGGAAGAAGTACTCAGATCCTTTCCTTGAGTAAAAGTACCAGTACAGTGTAAAAATACCTCATAACAAGTAAAGGTCCTACATTCACAATCTTACTTAAGTAAAAGCACAGAAGTATAATCAGCAACATGTACTCAAAGAATCAAAGTAAAAGTACTTCTGCAGCAGTTCTGCAGAAAAATGGTCCCTGTCAGTGATATATTATTAATTATTATTATTATACGGATGCATCATTACATAAGCAGCATTCTACTGTTGTAGCTGTTGAGGTGGAGCTAGTTTATCTACTTTAGATACAGTTAGATAGTTTAGTCCAGTGGTTCCCAACCTAGGGGTCGGGCCCCTTCCAACGATTAATGGGAGAGGAAAGATTCTGCTGCTATAAATTTCACATTTTGGTCTTTACTCTAATCTTTGCCTTTTTGGGAAATATTGGATACTTTTACCTCAGTGTCACGCAAAGTTATTTAATGAAACCATGTGAGAAGTTTAGAGGAAAAATCACTGTGGAAACATGACGAGGGGCCCAAACTGTACACTGATTTTTTTTTATAAGGGGATACAAGCCAAAAAGGTGGGAACCACTGGTTCAATCTTTAACAATGTATTGTATTTTATAGCCTAATCATATATTTTTGTATGTAAAATCTAATCTGCAAAGTAACTAGTAACTACAGCTGTCAGATAAATGTAGTAAAGTAAGAAATACAATATTTCCCTCTGAAATGTAGTGGAGCAGAAGTATAAACAGGCTTCAGTTTAATCCAGTGGTACTCCAAATATCCACTTATTATGACAATAAGCTGTCATGACTTTCACTGTTTATGAATGGGAAAAAACAGTTAAAACTTTATCCTCATAATCACATATACATTGTAAACTGAAACACTATAATTATTAGTCACTGTCTTAGATATTGTAAGCAACAATAGTTAATAGGAAAATTGAAGCAGGCAGAATGGTGGCTACTATAATATCCCTAGAGATCTGCAATGGCAAGTGACTTGCACAGTACTGCTGATTAATGCAATCAGCACTGTGTGTGTGTGTGTGTGTGTGTGTGTGTGTGTGTGTGTGTGTGTGTGTGTGTATTTGGTAAACTAACTGTGTGGGAGTACTCATAGAGATGTTGGTGCTGTATATTGTCACTATACGTTATCCATCAAGTTATATATAAAACTGTAGGATCTTGAAACAATTGATCTGCTAAAAAATGATGCATTTTAAAATAATATACAGTATTAGTTTGCATCCACTGGCCGGCAGGTTAAAATCACATCAAATCGCTGCTCTGGCCACTGACTTTAAAGGTTATAGAATATGTGAAGACCTCCCAGCACAATGAGCACAATCCCACAGTTTTCACCTCAGAAAACATATTCACAGTTTAACAGAGGCGCTTCAGCTGCAGGTCCTCTGTGGCCCTCTTGTGGAAAAATGGAAAATTATTTTTGCCAGGACACAGCATCATTTTCACATCTTCTGTTAGTGCATGGACAATACACAAGCCACCTCGTTATGTAAAACTTATTAGAGCTACATTAACTATGTACAACAGATAATCATGAATGGTATACTGGTCAAATGTTTATCTTCTATATTTATGACACATACACGCGTGGTGGCTTTGCTTCCTGCGGTCCATCTTCCAGTGTCACATTGCCCTACACAATATGTTAGACATAGCCTTTGAATTTTTGTGGCTTAAACTGCTCATTTCCATAACGGATTGAAGTGTTTTGTCACTACCAGAGATGCCCAGTAAGAGGAGCCATGTTTCTGCCTGAAGATGAGACAAAGATGGGGAGTCTTGCTACTTGAGGATCACTGATAGAAACATTAGAAAGGAAGAGGCGAAGATTGTCCTGTGCATTTGTCTCTTGGTGGACAACTATCCTATTCAAATATGCAACAGGAGCTACAGATACGCAACTGTGAAACTGCTGATCATTTTGAAGTGAACGTGTAACATAATGTACAGTACGCATAACACGAAATTTAGGGACAGGGGTTCAGGGTCTTTCTCAGGAAAACTTGAGCATGATGCTGGACAGGAGGTTGAACCCAGGGCCTCTATTAAACAAGTTGTCCTGCCACAAAGAAATGTCTCAGAAGGTTCAAAAGCGCCAGTATGCAAACATTCATTATTTTGACCTATAGACATTTTGGGGACAGTCAACATTTCAATTCAAATCATGCAAAATTTGGAAGACAAATAATATAACCAGCACTTACCTTCTCTTCTTACAAATACAAAGACTTTTAGATCCGTTTTTCATTAAAGCAAGTGAGGTTTGGTGGCTACAAAGTGGACAATATTAGTGGTTATGCGCAATAAATGTAGTGTATGCTCATCCAATTTATACAGTGAATCAAAATCCATGAGGGTACAGGGTGTATTACAGTAATATGACAATATAATATTTACATTTTGATTAATTGTTTATGCAACAAGACAAGAATTAGATACACTGAGAAGTGACATATATAAATGGTTGATAAGTCTCTGTGGCAGTGCCTTCAAGAAAAAAGTCTTGTAATTTAGTTGAACTTTAAACACTGATTTTGAGTGCGATTCATCAAACCATGTGATTCATGTAAACAGCAAGCTTTGCTTGATGGATGCGAGATGAACAGAGCCCAGACCAAAGGTGCCTACTCGGAGCGCTTCTCTGCATTGCTCTCTTTTCCTCTTGTTTCACACCAGGATGCCAACACACACCTGTGGATGTTTGAGACAAGCAGGCTGCACAACCCAGAAGAAAAGAAAAGAAGAAAGTGGGATGGGGACGTAGAGGAGGGATGACAAGAAAGGAAAGTAGAAAAGGAAAAAATGATAACATGGGTAACTGTGTGTGTAACGGCAAGTGAATCAGTGTGCATGTGCCTATTTATTTGTGTAGCCACAAAGGTTTCAGTTATAATACATTTTATGTCATGCATGCTGAGAACCCTAGAAAGAACTGTTTAAATGCTTTTTCACCAAATGTACGTCTTTAGACGTGAGCTAAATAACTGTCAGAGTCAGTATTATTATTCAAAATACACATAATGTGAAAAAGTGATTTCTGTTTCCTTATATAAGGAATAAACAAATATATCCAGGCGCAAACTAAGTGGATAAATATCTGCACTACTACTACAACTGCTACTGTTACTAGTGGTATAAGTTGACAGCAGGTTGATGTAACAGCTGCAAAATCAAGCTACACGTGGTTATGTGTGAATGAGCCTAAAAAATTTTGTTTTTCATTCAAGTAGAAACTCAAACTAAAATAGCTTTTGATTGTCAGAGTATTTCATTAACCACCAGAGCTTAAACATTTCCATCCTACAGTACATCCTATGTACAGATGTGCACAGCAGCAGCTCTCTCTCACACTAGGCAGTGGGACTAAGGTGAACAGCCAGGTAGAGACACCTGTTCAAACATTCACTACCTGTCAGGCTGCTGGAATTGAGACGGATATGCCTTCAATGCTCGCAATAAACACAGTAATCAAGGCAGACATTTCACCAGCACTAAATGCCTAATACACAACGCAAGTTAACTTAAAATAACAATTAGCGTAAAAGAATAGAGGAGGGGTGATTATAAATTGCATTCAGGAAAGAGTCTTGGCAGTAAGCTGGGAGGTAGCAGGGAGATGTCGGGGAGTCATGCGGCTCTGAGATTGGGGGGGGCAGCAGTTTTTGCAATCAGCGTTAAATAGAGCAGTTTTGTGCCTGTGTGATTGTCAAGTGGGCCATTACTCGTTGATAAGCGCACTTTTTCCTTATGTCGCTCTGATTGGGCTGAGCATGCTGCTCCCTCTCGCATGCTGTCCCAATGCAATCAGGCCCCTCTTTCACTGCACTGCCATTTTCACTGCTGTGATTTCCACCCAATCCCCCATTGGCCCCCAGCCAACGCACCCCCCCCCAACCCCCTCCATCCCTCCTCCCCCCTTCAGATTCGATGAGTACCCATTTACAGCAAGGAGAAAAGGTCATGCCAAACTCGTTGTGTCAATTGTAAACCACCCCAATTCAGACTGATTTCAATGAAATAAATGAGTAGTTGCAGCCTCAAAGGAAGCAAAGGTCCATGTGGAAGTAGCAAATTAGAAGATTTTCTCAGAGGCTCTACGGGGCCAAACGCTTCTCTCACATACCTTGTTCTTACTATGTTTGGGTATCCTGTGTATCTTCTTTGATGAAACTTTTACAAAGTAAAAAAAAAAGATCACTTTGGATGTAGAAACATGTTGATTGGTGCCAATTTGAGGATCATGTGAGGATGGAATTTTGCTGATGCAATGAACCAAAAAAGTTTCAATATTTTCAGTAAACATCCTTAATACATTTCTTGTTTGGAGACGTAGCTTTATGTCTTTTAGAGGCTTTGTGGGTTTGTGAGAGTGAATCAGTTTGTCTTAATTTTATTACTGTCTGTCATGTTCTTTGTTTAAGCACTTACTGTGTGTAACTACACTAACACCTGTGTGTTTTGTTGACATTGGCTTTACTTCCTCTTTGTTTGGTGCCTCACAGATTCTGCAAAATGAGCCAATTATTTTCTTTTAAATATATCTTTTCTTTCCTTCTGACCTTTTTAAAAGCCAAACTGTAGAAAACTATTGAAGTGGTAACTCTTTCCTTTGTCACAAACAGCACATGCACATTTGATAAAGGTGACAAAATACAGAAATTACTATTAGCCCATTATAAAACATGTAATATTTCCTTATTTGGCATAACATAGTAATTTCTGTATTTTGTCGCCATTTGTGCGCCAAAAAGTCCTTCACAGACAAATAAATGTGCAGTATGTTGCTACATAGTGATGTTACTTATGTTAAGTTAGGTCTAATGGGTCATTTTCTGTAGTGGACTTCTGAAACATGTCAGTTCAAAATCATGTTTATTAGGAAATTTCATAAAAGTAGGGAAAGTCATGAAGTATTAGGCTGATAAAACAATGTTAAGCTGAGCTGTTATTGACCATTAGGTAAGGACAATTAAGTAAAGTTCTTATTAATCATAACATTATTAAATTCACTATCTCTCTAGGAAGACTTCCATAGAGAATAAAAGGTGAGTGTAAACTCTAATAATGGAAAAAATGCTAATAAAATTCACAGTTAAAGCAGCTTTGGTTAAATGTATTATTAAGTCTGTTGCAATAACACTACAAGTTCTTAGTTGCATAACTCTCCAGTAACCCATTTTGCCATCGTCTAGCATGCCGTAAACATCACTGACCTACTTCCTACCTCTTATACCATAAGTATTTATAGATCGTACTGTATATACCGCAGCAGCCTCGCACACTGCCAGACGTGCGTAACAAGTTTGTAAGTATGCTGACAGATGAGACATTGTTTTTGTCTGGTCCACATCACGCAAAACATTTACGAAGTCAGCCGTGCAATGCAAAAACTGTCAGATTTACATCTTTCCCAACATCTGTAGTCATATCAGATATTCTACAGATGGTGCGTTGGAGTGATAAAGACCTTCATGTCTGAGAAAGGATTTGTCTTTTCATGATAAAATGATATTATTTGTTTTGATAGTATACTTCACAGTAACACAGTAACAGTTTTGGTGGCATTACATCTCTCCTCTCGCCTTTGACCCCTCCATCTCCGTCTTTTCCCACCGAGGTCAAAGTAAAGCAGCTTCTCAGGACTTTTTTGCACATTCAAGTGTTACAGTGCTCAAAGAGTTCTGCAGTAATAAGGATTCAGGGAGGAGTGGGTGTCTCTCAGGCTGCTTTAGTGAACTGTCTGCTCTGTGGCATGCAACGCTTGAGATGCGTTATCTGATGTAGAGCATTCATCTCCACCAGGTGGAACAGGACACATCATGATGGAGGCACGCTAACTCCTTTATCCCTCTGTGATGGTGCGATACGGACGCAGACTCATGCCGGTGCAGGTCGGACTGTTATCCCGTCAGAACAGAATATAGCCTCTTGAGGTGTGTGTGTGTGTGTGTGTGTGTGTGTGTGCGCGTGGCGGTGATGATGGGTGGGATTGCGTGAGCGCTGGGTTGAACGACTCAGTGAAAAAAATGTAAAAAGAAACAAGCAGGCAACTGTTTGTTTTCTTTCAAATAACCCAAAGAGTTTGTTCATGAGACTCCTGTCACTCTGGTCCTTCTTATCCTGTTAAATAAATTAATCCTGGAAATAAAGTATCTGCATTACCTCTTAAAAAGAATGTATAGTGTCCCCCTGCCACTACAGTTCACATGATTTGCATACAGCCTTAAAGCAGGTGGGCTGCCTGATTTTCTATTTGGAGCAATGCAGCGTGATGCAGCTGAAGATACAAAAGCATTTAGAGGGTCAAAGAGCAGTGGTGGAAAGTAATGAAGTACCTTTATTTAAGTACACGTAACCCTTGTATTTAGCTGACTGTGACTTTACTTCCTCATTGTTTGGGTTCCCACAGACCACACTGCTGAATGTGAAGAAAAAAAAAATTGCAAAACCAACCAATATTTTTCCCTTAATTTTTTTTATGAAGTATCGAGGTGACGAAACTACGTTAAATATGTTGTTAAACAGGTAAAACAGAACATTAAGGTTAGGGCTTCTTTAGTAGACTTTTGAGGTTGTAGTTTACTTGAGTATTTCTATTTTATGCTACAGTACTTTCAGAGGGAATATTGTATATTGTATAATTCAACTTTTCTCCACTTTACCCAATTACAACATTTAATTTACTGTAAATAACAATATAACACTCTGTGTATCATTCCGTATAATTAGTACTTTCAGTTTTGGGACTTTTAAAGTACATTTTGCTGACAATACCTCTGTAGTTTTACTTGAAGTACTTTTACATGGTATTATTTCTACTTTTAAGAAAAGGATATGAATTCTCCTTCCACCACTGCTGAAGAGAGAGGAGGTATCCTGCGAGTGCCTGCTCTAATGTTACCTTAACTTCTGTTGATTGGATCAATCAACCTCTGACTGTGTGCGCGTATGTGAGTGCAGCTTTTGTTTTCTCCTATTTTGACAGGAGAAACATTTTAGAGAAAAGTAGCTGAAAGAAAAGAACATGTACACTCAGTTGTCAGATTATCAGATCCACCTCGCTGATACAACAAAAACTGAATATTATAACCTTCATGATGGACAGATTTATTGCAGATCTGTTGTATTGAACTGCATTACTTTCAGCTAAGTGTACCTAAAGTGGCAACAGAGTGTAAATATTAAATATTGTATATACTCATGATAAACCAACAGTGAATGTGAATACTGGCCATAGGATTCTTAGTCTTAAATGAAGTGGCCAGACCCAGAGGGGCTCCAAAAGCCCCCGATTCACTGCATGCCAACTGGTTTCAGCATTTTGACTCATTGTAAATGTGTCAGGGAACTCGCACCACCAGAGAAACCCCGTGTCAAAATCTAGTTTAAAGAGCTTTATTATTTTAGTTTATATTGTGCTCACATGATGCATATTCATAATGAAGTATTTAATCAAATTACCACAAAGTGAACACAAATCAAGAATTTATTCCAGCATGGGAGTGTTGGTTGCATTGAATTTAAAAGGAACTTGAAGGCAACAGGGTAGATTCATATTGCACAGAGAGCAGTAGGTGGGGTGTCAGTAGGGGCCCCAACAGCAGATGTTTGCCTTTGGGACCCCCAACACACCTGGGGGATCAAATACTCTCACCTCAATAAGAGGTGCAAGATAAATCACAAGATGATTGACAGGATAGAAAAGCAGAAATAAAACATTTCTGCAACATAAAATTATGTTTGTTTTTCAAGATTTTACTATGATGTTAGCTTTTTTCTCTTGTGAATTACAGGATGGGGGGGGGGGGGGGGGGNGTAAAAATACTGCATTCAAAATTTTACCCAAGTAAAAGTACAGAAATATTAGCAGCAAAATGCACTAGTAAAAGTAGGATGTATTATCATATGTTTTATATTACTAGCTCATCATGGTTGATGTATTAGTGTATAGTAATCTATAAATGCATCATATTTTATTATAATCAGATGTAAGATTAAAGTGAAAAGTAAGCAGTATAGCTGTCAGATGAATAGTGGAGTAAAAAGTACAACATTGCCCCCAGAAATGTAGAATATAAAATATAGCAGTACCTCAAAATGATAGGCCTTAAGTACAGTACTTGAGTAAATGTATTGGTTATTACCCATTAAAATGCAGTGTGTTGCCTGAGCGTCACTGTCGTTTCAGGAGCTATGTGTAGGCAAGCTGAAAATATTTACAAAAATATAACTGTGACACACATTGTATTTTCTTTCACAAAGCTGGCATAAAACCACACACCAAGCTTATTCCCCAAGGGAGGCGCGGCCATAGAGGACAGGAAAAATATGAATTATGATCCGCCCTCTAGAAACATGCTCAGGGCAGACTGACTGGCACACACAGGAATCTTGGAGGAGAAAGAAAGGATAACAGCACTTTTACTTTGGCTTCACACTCCTGGACACAGACATGCGCTGGAAAAGTGAAGTGAAAGAGTGTTGCGTTGTTAGCGAGGACGAAAACGGATCTCTGTTGTCCAACGATGAGGTGAGTAATGACAATTATAAGACAGACATATTTCTTACCAGCAGGTTGAGGTGTGAGTCGGTGTATGGGCCGTATCGGAGGTTAAATATTAGTCGAAATTGCTTTGCCAATTAAATCAAAGTGGGCTCAAGCCTGTCATTAAGGCCGGCCGTCCACGCGCAGACAGCTCAGTATTTTCACAATTTGAAGAAATGTCGAAGAAAATTAGGCCTCCCTGAATTCTGCAATTAAAACTCAAGTAGTTAATGAGACCTCTTCACCTTTTGGTTGCCCCTGTTAGACGTTTGTGGCGAACTTAGCCTTTTAATTGCTGTTATTAAAAAAATCAATCCCCTTTTCCCCGAGACCTCGCGCTGGTTTTTTGATTGACGCGTGAAATTGGCGTGTTGGGGTTTTAACCACAGCACGCGCGCACGCAGCGAGCCGTTGCTGAATCCCAAATGCAGATCTCGAGAACATAATGCACATAGGATAAGTGTTAACTCAAGTGTTGTCTGTTTTTGTACGTAATGACTATCCTTCTCTTTTAAATGTCATTTTGATAATCGCCGGCGTTGTCATGGTGAAAAGTGAAAGGCATGATATGTATGGGAAGGGGCAGGGGGCATTTAAGGCAGCTGCTACAGTCTGACAGACCAACATCCTCTTCCCGCCGTAGCTTCTCGTCATGTGTGAAGATTGCAAAGGAGACGAAGAGCTGCTAGGCAAATGCACTGAGCACAGGAGAGACATAATGGTAGGAATGAATTGTTGTAGCTAAAACTTTTTTCCTTATTCTCAAAAACAGGTTGAGAATTAACCAGAGGCCATTTCTGGCGGTGATAAAAAAAAAAAATTAAATATCCTATTTGTGACTGTGGACAACAAAGTGAGAACATTTTGGGCAAATATCACGAATATTCCTGCTCGATTTACTTCAAATTAGCATCTAAAAAGACATTCAATCTGGAGGCAGCTCTTAAAATCAAGGTTATGAGTGAGACAAAATCAAGATTTTGTTCGGTAAATTAAATAAACTATCCTGTTAGTAATATTGGCTGCTAATGCTATTTTGTAAACTGACCTTATTTTGCCATGTTTTAATATTGACACAGATCTTTAACTAAATGAAGTTGAGCCGAGGAAAAAAAAATAGAATCTGAGACTAAATGATTTCCTCTGAAGTGATCTCTGCAGTTTATCATTATTGGCGGCGGCAGCAGGTGAGGTGAGCTGAGTTACATGCTGTACTGTAGGTATGGGGTGGATGCGTTCCTGTGCGTAATTTTCTAACCGCAGGTCTGCTCCCTTCAGGGCGCGCCGGTGGAAGTTTTGGATGAAGACGCGTCGCCGCTGCAGACCATGGCATCTGCACCTCTGTTAGGCAGAGCTGTGTGCGCGAGCTGCAACGAGGAAATTGTGGATAAATATTTATTAAAGGTAAACACTGCCCGCTCTTTTTTTGTGTGTGTGTGCCAAGCTTTTGTTTTGTTTGCGAGGACTGTTTGTCATTTAACTTTGGATTATGATTGGATTATGGATTTTGATCCCGTTTGCGTTGGGGCGTGTGTGGTTTTAAGGCTCGCGCTGGTATGTATGGGCTACAACAGGCCTATACCTTCCAACTGATTGACTTTAGGTATTTTATCCTGTCTCTGCTTTAGGTTAACGACTTGTGCTGGCATGTGCGCTGTCTCTCCTGCAGCGTGTGCCAGACTTCACTTGGCAGCCACACGAGCTGTTACATCAAAGAAAAAGAGGTTTTCTGTAAACTGGATTACTTTCGGTATGTGTATCGATTTTTATTAGTGCTGGTCAAACGAGAATCGAAGCTACCGAAACGAAAGGAGGGAACATTAACCTGCCAAGACATGAACCGCTTAATAAATACATATTGTAGGCTATTGCAAATTGAATAACAATAATGCAAATAATAATGCAAATAATGCTAATAATAATAATAATAAAAGTTGCTGGACTTGATATTTCTCCCTGCTTTGGCTGGACATTTATTCTATTAAAATTGTAATTATTTACATTCTGTTAATGGCCAATAAAGACGTCATAATTAAGTCATTCCAAACTGAAGCGGTTTTGTCTGATAGACAGACTAAAGACTAAAGCGGGGAGTCACTTTAATTGTAACTCTTTATAATTTAATTCAGGGCCTGTCTCATCTGAAATGTTCACCAGGCAGCTGCATGTCAGTTTTCCTGCAGTGGTTCAGGCTAAATTCTAGGTGCTGTCAGGAAAACACTCAATCCTTTCATTTGTACCTAAAAAAACGTCCAAATGAAAGATATTGCCTGTTGAGTTCAAAAACTGTTATCAGCCTTTAAAATGCCGAAAAGAGACAAGTGTTCAGTGTTGAAGCCTTTAAATGCCCTCAGGCAGCTGTGTGGGTGTCTAACTTGCTCACCGTGACCTTCACCTGCAGAAGATACGGCACCTGGTGCGCGTGCTGCGGCCGGAACATCCACTCCACAGACTGGGTCCGCCGGGCGAAGGGCAACGTGTACCACCTGGCCTGCTTCGCCTGCTTCTCCTGCAAGAGGCAGCTGTCCACCGGGGAGGAGTTCGCTCTGGTGGAGGAGAAGGTGCTCTGCAGGGTCCACTACGACTGCATGCTGGACAACCTCAAGCGGGCCGTGGAGAAAGGTGAGCCGGTCCGGCCCGGTGTCCCCTGGAGGACTCGATCCTTACTCCAAAATACCGGGAATATTGTTTTTACTCTAAGCCTGTGTAGCAAGAGGCTGCAAAGTAACTTTTAAGGAACAATTAGCCTAGAGGATACTTCCAAGACTTTCCTACAGATTTGTTACACATTTTGCCATAAAAAGATGCAATATTTCTCTTATTGTCTTAAAATAAAAGAAATAAAAAAATCAAATATTTATAACATATTGCAAATATTTATCACAAAATCAGTAATTCCTTTCACTTCAAGCAAGACAGAGAAGTTTAATATGTTGCGTATCCCCTCCTTTTTAAATAATAAATAACAGATAAAGAAATAGACAAAAAAATAGCCTAATAGATCATTAGGTCTATATGGAAATTATTAAAAGTAAGCTATGTATATAATGTCCTGAGAATAGTAATCTATTTGAAATTAAAGTGAACTTGTCCTATTTTTTTTAATAGCTTGGTTTACATATGATTATTGCATGCTGCTCTCTTTATTTAATAGGTTTAAAATACTGTATTTCAAAGTAATATAGATTTCTAATTCTGTGCTAAATATTTCAAGATGTTTAATATGAGAATTTACCCTTGTTGCAGGGAACAGTGTTAACATGGAGGGGGCTGTGCCGACTGAGCAGGAGATTAACCAGCCTAAACCCTCCAAGAGAGCACGGACCAGCTTCACTGCCGACCAGCTGCAGGTTAACCTCCATCATCACGTGTGACAGAGAGATAGATAAATAGATAAATATAATAGATAACAAAATTCTGCTGGGAAAACACTGAATTCTTTATTTTTGGCCTAAAAACTGAGCCTAAAAACATTAACCTCATCCTTTAAAATGTTATTATAATTACAGATTTGTGTAATAAAGATTTAGCATAAGTTCACTGTAGGGCATATTGTGCCTCTCAGACAGCAGAACAGCAGCAACACACTTCTTTTCTTAATTTGTTAAGAAAAATGGATCCAAACCTTATGATGTAAAATACTGACAATATGTGTTCTGGTTGTTGTTAAATGGTGGCATGAGATACTGCTGGTGTGTGGGACTTACAGCCCTGAGAGATTAGTTATTGTATTCAAAGAAACTTAATGAAAACACAAGGTAAAACTAAAATTAGGTGACGATTTTAATAAACCAGATAAATGTAGTATAGAATTTATTAAAACAGATGTGATGCAGGTAGAATGCCACGAACGTGGATGCTGGTTTTTAAGTTATACTTTTGTACTGTTTTTCCTCTTTTAATACGAATAATAAGAATAATAAGACTAATAATGCAGTGTACTTTAATTAACATTTTGTGAACTATTCAGAACTGCATTAAGGCCATGTAGAGCAAGACAGATGTCCAAAATTATCCAAAAGGTTTATATTTTCTGTTCTTAAAGTCATTTTTTATAATCACCTCACAAGTCTTTATTCCAAACACGTGATTTCTTAACAGTAGTGCTTTTGTTACAAACCGAATGCAGTTAGGCATGGATTTCCTCACACAACATCCAAGTAAAGCTGTCTGTTACTTAACTGATTTTCTTTTACCTGTGAACATGCAGGTGATGCAGGCCCAGTTTGCTCAGGACAACAATCCAGATGCCCAAACACTGCAGAAACTGGCGGAGCAGACGGGCCTCAGCCGAAGAGTCATACAGGTCAGTGGAGGACAAAAAATGGATGATGCAATATACAGTATGATCCTAATACTAAGAGAGAAGCAAGAGTTAAAACTTATATATACCACTAATGAGGTATATTTGCATAATACGCAGCTGCTGGAAGCACATGTACAAAACCAAAGGACAAATATTGATTCTATACCATTAAATGCACTTTGTTTCAAATAATACGTGTTTATGTGTAAAATTTCAAGTAAATTGTGCACTGAATAGCAGACAGAAGAAAGAAACACTAAAGCCTATAGAACTGATGCATAATTGTGCATTTTTATGGTGTAGTCCGAGGTAAAGCTAGTTTTAAATATTTTATATTCTGCTGCATAGTTTAATCCACAACAGTGCATTGTATTTTATAAGCTGACCATATCTTTTTAATTGCATGTCAAATATGAATCCACTAAGTATCCAGTAACTGTAGATGACAAGCAACTGTAATGGAGCACAAAGTACAATATTTTCCTCTGAAGTGTAGAGTAGAAGTACAATGTAGCATAAAATGGAAATACTCAAATAAAGTACTAATACCTCGTTATACTTAAATACAGTAATTGAGTAAATGTAGTCAGTTACTTTCCACCACTGGGAAAAGGTGCATGTGATGTGTTCAATGTGTAGCATATAATTCAACCAAAAAATAACAAAAGTAACAAAATAGAGTGATGCTAATTTAAAGTGTTTCAGTATAACTGAAGGCAAACTCTGCAAAGTTATTTAGCTGTGTTCCAGTCACACAGCTTTAAACTGATGATTGTGAGACTTTAACCACAGTTTCCACTGCTAACGGTGGCTCTCCCAACAGAACATATAGCACCATAGTTTGATAGTGACACTTTTGGGGAAAAAACACACCTCTGATGTGTCTCTTGCTATTTCAGCCAAACTGGTCTCTCTGTATGCCAAATTCAAGGTTGGGATTCTCAAAAGGAATAAATGTGCCACTGAATTAACACAGCATCATAAGCATATGTTTATGATCAGAAAACTAAACACAGACTACAACTGTGGTTTTACTCACCAGGGGCAAAAAAAAAAGACTCCTCGACTGTCACTCCATGAGATTTTTTGGCACAGAGATAAAGGCTTGCACAGTTTACGAGTTAACGTAACTTCCCACAGTATTCACCTTTGTGTTTACTTTCAAATGCAGCCCCACAAAAGGTGTTTGTGCTGTTAACTCAGGTCTGGTTCCAGAACTGCCGAGCACGCCACAAGAAGCACGTGAGCCCCAACCACACCTCCAGCACCCCCATGACCTCACTGCAGCCCAGCCGCCTGTCCCAGCCCACCCCGACCCCCGAGGAGCTGCAATACACAGCTTACGGAGGCCCAGAGGGATCAATGATCTCTGCACTACACTCCTTCATAGACAGTGAGCACCGGCCTTTTCATGATGTTTTCCTATTGTAACATTTGAAATATGAATAATTTTAATATATATTATTATTATTTTTTTTTAAAGTAGTCAGACTTGCCCATTAACTTAACTGGAAGGATCTATTGGAAGTCTATGGAGTGAAAATAGTCTCAATAATATTTACCATATGTGGGTCATTTTGGGTAGGCCAACTCACAAATGTGTGTTCCAATCCACACACAAATACCAAGCAATTTGAAAACACGTAAAACAGTTTTACAAACGCACACATCACAACCTGAATAAATATTTGTATTTTACCTACAGATTTCTAACTTCAACTTCACAGATCTGATCATTTTCGCTTTCAAAAAGCTTCCTGTGCATACAAATGTCTACAAATATTTGACATTCTTTTGTTACAGATGGTTAAACGTGTGTGCACGGATCGCCTGTTATGTGCGGATCAGTTTACTTTCGCTTGTGGGCTTTTTTTAACGTCTCCAGCTCCACACAGATTCCAGAATGCATGCTGCGTTTGAGTGCTGGTGGAAAACTGGGACATCTGGGCTTTCGGTGAATTCGTGTTTAATTTCAAAGTGGGAAAGACGTTTACTTACAGCCTACTGTAAGTATTTTGGTAAGTAATGGGTAGCCTACCTACAGGGTACTTCAGAGGAAAGGTGAAATAAATTATACTGTAAGTATTTTTGTAAGTACTGATTACCTATGGAGTACAGTAGCACCTACTGGTAAACAGAGCCGGTACCTCTTAAGTAATTATGGTATAACGTATTTCACAGTTGTTATGTGCTACCAAAACGTAATATACTAATGGATGAAGTGCAATAAAAACTAAATGTTTTTGCCCTTTGCCCATGGCAGTTGTTACAATCATTTCTTACAGGTGTGCCTTCGGCAGGCCAGCTACACCCACACTCCAGGGATTTGTTATGCCTGTGTCTTCATTGTATGATTTGGAATAAGAACAAGTGGAAAAACGGATCTATTCTTTGTTCATCCAGCACTGCAGCAGCTCATAACGGGCAGGCTGGAGTAGAACTCTATACTCAGCTATGGAAGAATTGTATTGTCATGTGAGGATGAAAAACGAACATAATACAGTAATATAATAATGTCACATATATATATGAAGGTGGGTCAAACATAGTTTTAGCATACACCTTGAATGGTAAATGAGGTAGGCTTACTGAGGAACAACGTGGGCAGGCTGCAAAAACAAAACTTAACATTTAATTGTTCATTTTTAAATTTCTTGTTGTTTTTCTTGTGGCTCTTCCTAATTGTAACCCGTAAAGTGCAGTAAAGTTTACTTTAAATTGACTCCACTAACACACATAAAGCATGGCTTTACAAGAAGAACATTTTAAAATTCAAGGTTCTTTATTTGCCACATGCACAGAGATGCAAAGTAAAACATGCAGTGAAATGAAGGGGATGCTCAGTTACTGTGCAAAAATAAATAAAATAATAATAATTTGGCTCAATAAAAACTGTCATTGTTCATCGTGAGGTTTATAGACAAAATTGTCTTTTGCTAGTCACATTTTCTCGACATATAAAACATTCTAACATTATTAGCTTAAGCCTATGGCATTTTACATACATTAGGCTAGCAGCTAGCAGACTTTTCCACTACTCAGAGCTTAACAAATAAGATGTATTATTTATACTTTTTATTACTCACCGCATATTTAAGTCACTGCATCTCCCGGCAGAAAAGCAGGGCTGAATTTCAGCCTGCATGCACGTTTTTCAGGCTAACAATGTTGAAACAGAGAAGCTGATGCTGCCAGCGAGACAGCAACAAGATAGCGGTCTGCTGACTGAGATGCCCTCGGTTAGCTAGCAAAGACTGCCGATTGGTTACTCTGCTCTACAACAAATCACCTGATTGGCTCACTTCTGTATCGATCAGAAGAACAATATTAACCCTTTCTTTGCCACTAACAATATTTATATTTATTTATTGTGCTAATACAGTATTTTCATGGTGAATGAGTTTTTCATTTTATTCAGATTTCAGCTTTAAATGCCTTTTCTGAATGGTAACCAGATTTTGAACCACATTTGTTTGCTTCTCTAGTATAAGCTACACAGATATCAATCATGTCAATAATGCTTCGGTTTGCACATGCTGGACTGACTGTTTTCCCAGCAGAAGAACATGTCCACCACCTAACAGCAGCTTATTTAAACCATATATTTACATGTACACATTACTGTATAGAGCCTATGGTTGGTAAATGTATGTGTTCTAATCGAGGGGTGACGAGCTATTCTGTCAATTTAGAAAAACG
>LKNJ01005467.1:9823-28389 GCA_002120245.1 Maccullochella peelii
GATATGGGAATAATCTCTAATATGTAAACCTCTAATGTCTTTGTGTCGTCGTCGTCGTTTTGTACAGCATCTGGTTTGGTGCCTTATGAGTTTACCAAGGAAATGAAAAACTCTGTACACAGTCTGTCCAATGTAACGATTTTTAAGTAAATAACCTTATTTTAGTACACAGACTCCCAGCATCCTCTCTGCTTCTTCCAGCTGTTGGTTTGTTTTACACATTAGATGAAAAGTTTAGATTAAAAATACGGTCAGAAGTAAGAACCTATGGCAACTCGTCAAATGATATATAAAGGCCCAATATTTAACTTAGAGCCAATTTATTTATAGAATATGAAATTTAGATTTGGTAAAACTACTTAAAGTAATTATTTCCTGGCAGAAATGAGCTTCCATATTAATCAGATTGATTTGAGGATGGTGTAACATGCAAGTCTGGTTCTGCAGGTTTTTCCAGACTGTCTTTGAACACACCTCTCAAACACCAGAACCAGGTGGGAAACTGGGGTTTCCCACCTGGTTCTGGCCCCCGGTCAGGATACAACTCAGTTTCTGTTGATTAATCCATCCATCCATTATCTATACCACTTATCCTGTAGAGGGTCGCGGGGGGGGGGGGGGGGGNAGCTGCCTTGTTTTGCCATTTTTAAAAAAAAATTTATTATTATTTTATTTATTTAAAATCTCAGAACAACATGGCATCAGTTACTGTATGAACAGAGACAATATTTTTAACTGCTCTTTCAGTAATCCATCCATCCATCCATTATCTATACCGCTTATCCTGTAGAGGGTCGCGGGGGGGCTGGAGCCTATCCCAGCTGACATAGGACGAGAGGCAGGGTACACCCCAGACTGGTCACCAGTCAATCACAGAGACAGACAAACATCCACACTCACACCTACGGACACTTTAGAATAATCAATTAACCTGCATGTCTTTGGATGGTGGGAGGAAGCCGGAGTACCCGGAGAGAACCCACGCGGACACGAGGAGAACATGCAAACTCCACACAGAAAGTCCCCCAGCCGACCGGTGGGGTCGAACCGAGAGCCCTCTGGCTGTGAGGCGACAGTGCTAACCACTGCACCACCGCGCCGCCCCTGTTGATCAATCTTTACATAAAATTGTCAGAAATGCTTGTTTTAAATCGCCACAGTGCAAAATGTCTCCAAACACCCGTTTGATTAGTGTTCGATCAGTCAGGACTCGTTTAATATTTGATCAAGTCAATGTTGATTTGTTAAATTCCTGTTACGTGTTTTTCCAAGACTAATTATTAAACCTGCACCAAGTTAGAATGACACGCCCCCAAGAGTCAAAATCCCAAATATATTCAGTCATCTTTAGTAAGATTTAACACATTGTGTTGGCACTTTCACTGTTTGAAAACTACTTTTCTAGTGATTCAAGTTCAGTTTAGTTCCTGGAAACCCAGCAAGAAACTTATTTACGGGATGGAAATGTGGCAAATTCAGAAAATCCAACTTTGCTCACAATAACCTGACGGATCCGAGGATGTTGAAGCTAAATAAGACGTCTCATCAGCACTGGCCAACAGTTTAATGACTTAAATTGATGATTTTACTGTCAGTTTAGTAAAAACACGCAGAGTCTTTCATAGTTTTGTCAAAACATTTTCATCTTTATTGGGACCCGTCTACTTGTCCTCAGGCTTGTTGAAGCAGTAGGTGAGGCAGCACTTCCCGCAGTAGTGACGGTCGAAGTGGCTCGCCATGAAGACGCCGGCGCCACACTCGTCAGCGGGACACTCGCGCCTCAGCCGGTGGATTTTACCGTTCTCATCCACCTGGAGACGGAAAACAAGTCAATATGATCCATTATTGAAATTGGAAAACGTGTTCTGCCACTGAACTTATCTGAAAATATAGTTAAAGTTGTTGATTGAGCTGAAATCAGATTTGTGTCCACTTTCATTTAAACAGCGTTTGGTTCTTTCAGATTTATAATTAACAACATGAGCAGAGAGTAAACAGATCTAAAAGGACTTAAACTGTTTGTACCTTGTAGTATTTGAGCACAGCAAGCTTGACCTTCTTCCTCTTGTGCTTGTTCTTCTTGGGGGTGGTGTAAGACTTCTTCTTCCTCTTCTTAGCACCACCACGCAGCCTCAGCACCAAGTGCAGAGTGGACTCCTGAGGACAAGAAGAAAAGGTTAATAAACAAACGTGCCGCTAAACGCTCCACTGTGATCCCCAGCTAGTCTGTCTGCTGCTACAGCTGCTCCTTTAAACAAGGAGCTGAAGCTCCGTAAAAACTCAGCTGATCAACAGAGACCCCAACACACCGTCATTATAATCACGTGGCAGCTGGACTGACTTGATGTTTAGAGTTTAGAAGCTGCTTCTAAGTTTCACAGGATCACAAACGGATTATTAAATGACCTTTAACACTAAAACTGTGGCGATATAAGCCCTCTGCAGACCTTCTGGATGTTGTAGTCCGACAGTGTGCGTCCGTCCTCCAGCTGCTTTCCGGCAAAGATCAGCCTCTGCTGATCAGGGGGGATACCTGCAGACAAGAGAGAAACGTCAACACCACACCTGAACTACGAAGCAGGATCTGGGGTTAGCGAAGAGACGGTTCTGTTCCAGATAACAGATCAATGCGTATAAAAGCCCCGCCTACTGACCAATCAATTCTCATGGAAAACGACATCACCATTAAAATATCCTGTGGAGCTCGCTGCGGAACTCTTTATACGATACAGATTCTCGTTGGAACAACTGATTTATCTGTCAGCTTCTTGCAAGAAACATCAAAGCCACGTCGCTGTGCTTTAGCATCCTGATATCCTACAGCAGAGACTGAAGCTCTAAAGCCTTGTACTTGATGTACTTTAAGATATGAAAGTAAGCCTAGTTACCGCTTTGAATCACGTTTATATTTATTTTTGATTTGCTCCCAGGTCCCTTTTACACCGGCAGAAAGAATAAAGCTAAAAGTGTCACATACGCCATTACAACACATCTAAGCAACACGTTAATTTAATGAAATACAGAGATGTAAGTAAGCCACAGTCAGACCTACTCGTGCCCTAATGACGGGGCAGTGACTTCAGCCTGTTCATTTAACGTCAGGCAGTCAACTGACGGATATTAAGTTTCAGAACTAGTCTCAGTGAGGAACTGCTGGAAAGGTGACTAACTACACTTTACCCAAAAACTCATTAAACATTTCTGGTCATCCTGGTGGCTTCTGGCTACAAGATGCTGACAATGTCCTTTGTTCCATTTCATCCCATCTGTCACCATCGAATAAAACTTGAATTTAACCATTTCGAGTTCTTTGAGGTCGTTACAAACTAAAGTCGTGCAGCCAAACTGTTCAAACCCACAGATCTTCATTTTAAAATTTCTAGTGCAGCTCTCAAAGTTTTGTTTCAGGCTGACTTTGGGTAAATGTGCCTGATGTGATGCAGCAGAACATGTAGAAAAAGTTTCAGTGAAGACAAGACGACAAACATCGTGTGGTGCCGGAAGTCGATTCTTACTTTATAAAGATCAATTATCAAACTGTGCATAATACCTGATCAGGTAATTGACAGGAAGGTTTAATCTGCTGTCTTTAAGATCAAACATCACTCATTGAGTCATTTTGTCTTAAACTTAGATATTCACTTTACAATTATATAAAACTAAAATGTTCACATTTAAGAAGTTGGAACGAGCAATTTTTTATTAGACATTTGTTTCTGAAAACTAACCAGATTAATCTGCCACCGAAGCAACAGAACAAAACAAGTGACAGTTTCAGTAACTCACCCTCTTTATCCTGGATTTTGGCCTTGACATTTTCAATAGTATCTGAAGGCTCAACCTGGAGAAAGCAACAAGTGCAGAGAGGACAGGTCAGTCAGGACACGTTCTTCCGGTCAAAGCTACCATCACATGTTGGGTACTAAGACTCAACACTTAACCGCAACATTAAAGTGTCATTTTGTTCTGTTGGAAGCGTTAATAAGCACTTTGTGAGGGAACCGTGGCCGGGTTAAACCCGTTTATGTATGTCACACGTGTTTACGGTGTTCTGAGGAGCTGCTAGCAGTTAGCTTAGTCGCTTACTTTCAATTATAAGATACAGCATAACATGGCGTCCATTTTGCCAGAGTTTTAACACATACGCGCCACAGAAGCTGATATATGACTACAAACGGGGTTAAATGTCAGCCTAATTTGACTGTATAGTAAGTAAAACTCGGGGTAAGTGCGGCCCCTGAACGCCGCATCCCTCCATCACAGTCCGGTTCACCCACCTCGAGGGTTATAGTCTTCCCCGTAAGGGTTTTGACGAAAATCTGCATCCTGGCGTTCAACCCACCTGCACGGGAAAATACACACAAGACTTTAAACGTATTGTTTGTGCTGAAACGTGCTGTTAAAATAGTTATTTTTGGGAATAATCTGTTAAAACACAGAGCACGATCTTACCACAGGTTCACTCCTAATGGCGGATCATGAGAAGAGGGCTTTCGGAGCGAGCGACGGGGTTTTCTGCACGCGTTTGCACGGGGTAGGTGACCGTTACGGTGCCTGATCGAAAATATCTCCAAACATTCGCTTTTGTGGTCGTTTAGCGAGATTCTGTCAACCGAATCGGTATTAACGTTAGTCTAAAATTGATATTACGCCACATAATGTAGTGTATTTAAAGAAAAAAACCGACCCAATCGTTTAAAAACCTCATTTCCCAGGTACACTTTCGCGGTAACCATAGCAACGTGTCTGCGTGTGCAAATGGCCTCCCGGCAGAGGAGCAAAAAGGCTCCAGCGTGAAAACGGAAAGTTGGCGTAAATAACGATGTAAATAACAATGTCTGAGCCACAAAACTCCAGCAGCTCCTCTTCAAGAAAAGAAGAAAGATGTTCGACACCCGACATTTTGATATCTGAGAGTGATGAACGGTTTTTCCTGTCTCTGTATGAGTTTATTGAACATGAGAAAAGGTACCTGCAGTGTTCAGAAGACGGCCCGGACGAACTCCGGTACATTATCTACCGCTCGGTGTTTAATAAGGTATTTATTGAAATATGATGAAGCACAACATGGGGAAGTTATTTCAGTACCACTGTCTAAACAGGGCACAATTTATAAAGGGTTATAAAAAGCAATTAATGAGATCAGGCGGCAGCAGCAGGGGGCGCTGTGACAAACAGCCTTCAAAGAATATTTACATCCTGTTAGATCCACCTGTAGGCCGCCTGTAGTCTGCAGTTAGGTATAGATAGTTAAGGCTGAAAGAAACTTTATTATTATCAATCCCACAAGATGATTGTTAACAGATAATTGAAACCTTCATTGCACAACATACAGCAACAATCTAGCGCGAATAAACAGTAAAGATATAAATAAAACATCTGATGTCACCATTTGGCCGACCAAGAAACTCTGCAAGTGGCACTGCACTCTTTAGGGGACGCTTAATCTCAAGGAGCTGTGCTCAGTCCAAACTTTCTTCTGGTCTGGCTCCAAACCGGATACGGCCAGGACACACCACCAGCCCTTGAGCCTCCGTGAGCTGCGTGGCTTTGTCCTCATCTTCTTTTTTCCTTATTTAGTTGCAGTGTTGCCAGTGAAGGTGGGGTGCAGGTGTTCATTCGGGATGTTTTGTGGGTTAGTAGCGCTCCGTTTCTCCGGGATTCTCTCTGCTGTGCCGGCAGTCGGTCGCAGCTCCCTCTCATCATGCCACAGCTGTCTCTTCGGTCAGCTCCTCCACCTGAGCAGAGCTTAGCTGGACATGGGTTCTCATAAAAAGTGAGACCCTTCTTACATGTTAGCGTGTCTGTAGATCACACTGGCTCTGAGAAGACTCATTATTCTCTACATCTGCTCTGTAAGATGAGATATTTTTTAATAATTCCTTTTGATGCAAAAATAATCCCATACAACTCCAGCATCCATGTGATTTTAAAGTTTGAACTTTAGTAGGTTTGGAAGACATTTTTCAAACCTTCATAGGATAAATTATGAAACACAAGTGAGTGTTAAATTCTGTTTTTGTTGGGTGCCAAAAATGTTATCATTTTACAAAGTAAAGCTGTCACATGTACGACTAGTTGCCTAAGTTGAGTGTCTCTGGTGTAAATGTGTCACTGTGGATTTTGCAGGTTAAGCAGATACAAGGTGGCTGTTTTAATCTGAGACCCAAACAGATTTTCCTCCTGGTCTTGTTTCAGGTGATTGCTCGAGCGACGGCCTATAGGAGACTTCTGCTGACTATAAAGACGGAGTATGATGACGTGATCAGGGCGCTGCAGAGGAGGGAGGATGAGGCCAGGACGGCTCAGCGAGCTCTGGCGACCTCGACGTCGCACCCAAAATCACTAACAACCTGCCAGAGACGAGCCGCCCAGCTGAGGGACAGGTGTGTGTGTGTGTCATCTCAGGTGACGGCTTTGCTGTTATGTAGGTGGCAGATCCGACAGGCGGAGTCCGGGCCACCTGGAGCATCTTGTACAGATGTTTGACAGATGTTTGCCACAGCAGAGGCTTTAACGAGCTCCATCTCTGCTCCAACAAGGAGAGGTGGATTTGCGTAAGGCACTCGTACTAACCGAGACGTGGTAACGGATTGTTTCTACAGCACTTCGAGCTCTCGATGTAGTAAAACGTGGCCTCCGTGTATATTTTCTTTCTCTCTAAGAAATCACCGTATGTCCATAAGTTCTGCTAACACGTCACAACGTGCCTTATCACACGACTGCTCAAAAATGAATTCATTACAAACCCAAACAGAATTCAGATTTCTTTCTTACAGTTATTTTATTTTTTGCATTACTTAAAATATTTATGCATATTTATTCAAGAAATAATTGTATTGGACCTGTTTTAGACTCAGTGTTGTGACATATTTCAGCTGTGTGCTATCTTTATGAGGACCAGTTACATTACATTTATGTTAACGGCCCTTAAAGGCTTCTTACTGCGAGTGATGAGGTACAACATGAACACATAATGAAACAGTTTCTCCTGATGCAGCAGATTAGCTCAGTGTTTGAGTGTTAGAGAAAAATACCATTGGACGTATTTTTAGTCACGTATATTTAATGTTGTCAAGAAAACCTTAAGACGTGAAACCAAGTTTTCAGGGCCTTTAAGGTTAGAGTTGACAGGTATGTATTTTAATTTAATTTATTTAACTGTTATTGATCTAGAAAGTTTCTTGAGATACATAATGGGTTATTTTTACCAAAGACACCGGGCTAAAAAAGCAGCATAAACTAGTTAACATGGAAACACAATCACATAGAAAGCGTTGGCTATTTAAAATAATCACAACTCTCATGAACCTTTTGTGTGAAATCCTGACATGATGGCAAAGTTTGAAAATGAAATTAGTTAGAGGGATTGTAGAGAGGGTTTAAACACACGTTGGATGTGTGAAAAGACTTCACCGGCCTCTTCATGGTTGCATTCTTCTTCTCTGTGTCTCTTTTCCAGAATCTCTGTCCTTCAGAGGGAAACAGCAGAACTTCACGAGGAGCTCAAGAGACAGAAGTCACGTAAAGAGCAGAGCACATGGATACCCGGTACTGCTGCTACCGACACTTAATGCTTAAACACTGAGAAGAAGGTGCATTATGTGTTGTACTTAAATGTACCTGCGCTTTTATGACAGTGGCCATCCGTCCCCGCCGGCCCCCCAACCCACACCGCAGAACGTGATTCAGCATTTTCCAAGTCCAACGTATTGTCCATGTCCACGTGTCATTCAGTCCAGAGCTTTAGTTTGAAGTGACTGTGAATCAAACAACTACAAAGAGACTCACTGCGACTACACGTGGCTCGGTGTTTCAGCGTGTTCGGGGGGGACAGAGCTTTTGCTCGGCGGTGACTCGTTCAGTTGTCCGACAGCAGAAACTTTCTGTCGTCTCTAACTCTCTCTGTGATTTCTCACTTTTAAACGTCGATGCAGCCGATGATGCAGCACGACTGGTGTCATTCAACTGTATTTTTGTTTTTCTCAGACAGCGTTTGCCAGCTGAAAACAGGGTGAAGAAGAAGAAGAGTTGTTGTTCAGGTGTTCCACTGTGGACACACGTCTCTATTAAAATAACCTGGAAACGCTAATGTGGACGCAAATTGTTTTCACACGAAAACAGCGTTTTAAAAATCTGTCTCAGTCTCGGTGTCCTATGTAGGAGAGGCGGGGGGGCTTTTACATGTTAGTGCCCATTGTCTCATAATCCGTCCGTGCCTAGAATGAGCGTCTGACAGCAGCTGTCCGCACTGTGTCATCTCGTCCATGGTTCGACCTGTCTCATCTCCCAGGTTTGACGGTGGCTGAGTCCGAGGATCCCGAGGCTCTGGACCGGCACCTGAAGCATCTTGAAGCCCAGAGAGCTGCTCTACTGGACAGGAAGAGTCACTGCGCCTCTCTGGAGGTCAAAGCCAAGCTGGACGCCAAGCTGCACGCCGCCGAGCAGCGCAGAGACCAGCTGAGCGTCGAGAACGAGCGACTGAAAGTCCTGTAAGAGCAGAAGCACCACACCTGCTGCCGTCTCCGTCCACACTGATCCCACAGATACTTCAGCACCTGTTTCCAGATAAAGACGTGAAAATATTGGTCAGAAACACCTTGAATAAAGTAATAAAGTAAGGGAGGAAGGTAACATATAACAACCTACTGATTTCCCATCATACTTATCTTCTGATCGTAAAGCAGATATTAAAAAGTGGCATTAAAAGAACTCTGCAGAAACCTGAGGGATTAAAGAATAAGAGCAACTATTCCCTTCATAGACTGCACTCCCACCATCACACTGTGATCTATTATGGGGTCGAAACAGCGGCTAAACATTATGGAAACGAACTGCATACTGCTCAGTATGTTTCATGTCTGTCTGTCTGTCTGTCTGCAGATGCCAGCGTCTGAGGTTTGTGTTTGAACGTCTCTCCAGCTGGGAGGACGAGAGGCAGCAGGTTCCTCTGGAGGAACTCCTGGGTTCCACGCTGGAGAACGTCAGAGAGCCCAGCGGTGAGACTCTTGGAACAGGGAGTTTAGTGTCCCCTGATGGTACAGTGTCTAAAAACAATCACTAATGGAGATTTATTGGTCAAATGTTCAGCCTCAGCTCAGTGATCCACCTCCCAGTGCGACTTTATGCAACAAACACGTTTCCACCACTCATCAAAACCTGCCTTGATCAGAATGCAGTAATCTTGATGTTATATTCAGGGGTTCTCAGGCTTAAATTAAAGCTCACTTCTCATTTATCATATATTTCTAACCTCCTCCGGTTTGTCCTGCAGTGACGGACGAGCTGTTTGAGGACGAAGAGCCGACCGGAGTCGACGAGTCCAGACTCCTGGCAGATTACCTGGACAGGTGCTGCATTCACAAACAAGTTCTGATCAGATTATGTGAACTCTGCAGACTCTCTGGATCTGTTCCCTCTCCCTCTCCGTCAGGTTTATTGAGCTCTTTGATTCGGCTCAGTACGAGGAAGCGGCTCTCCACGCTGCCAGGTCTCCTCGAGGAGTCCTGAGGAACCTCCACACCATGGAGGTGTTTAAAGGTGGGAAATCTGTACGTGTACTCAAGTACTGTACTTGAACACATTTGAGGTACTTGTACTTTGAGTATTTCTACTTCTACTCTGCTACATCTTTTTACTGCTTTAGTTACTTTACAGATTCAGATTTTTACACAAAAACACATGAAGAGTTTATAAAACCTGATGTTTAGTTCTAAAGTAAACTCGCCAACAGTTTCTACAGCTGGAAGTTGATTCATCAATTAGTCAACTGACAGAAAATCAAAGCATTTTGACCGTTGAAGTCATTTTTCATGTAAAAGCATTTCCTGTTTGCAGCTTCTCAAATGTGAAGACTTGCTGCTTTTCCTTTAATGACTTTAATAATTGTAATATGTTGTTAATATACATACAAGACATTGATCTGTCGTGATCAATATATCACCATAGATACCAAGTATACAAAACTTTACAGCCGTCTTTTTCTTCAAAATTACTTTTCACAAAGTATCATTGTCATTATAAAACACATAATAGTCTCGTCCTCAAATGTAAGACGACTTTTTCAAACGTAATTCCAGTAAAAAAATATCGTCTAATATTCGGGTCAATACGACAATTGATTTCTAAGCAGAGCTGTCAGGTAGAAAACATGGAGACGCAGTGGGCTGCCGTCATTAAAGCACGTCAGACTGATCGACCAATCACAGATGATTCTCTCCAGACCTCCGAGAGATAAACGAGATAAAGTCTGAGTTTGTTTCTGTTTATTGTTTTTGGGACCCGTCTCTCTGCACACCTGTCTCTCTCTCCCAGGTGTGAAGGGGCCCCCGGGGTCTGTCCCCCCTCTCCTGCTCTTCTTCCAGGCCCTGCTGATAAGCGTCCGTGCCGGTGACGAGCTGCCTGCTGCTCTCTCGCTGCAGGTCGTCCGCTGGGCCCTGCAGCTCGGCGCCACGCAGCTCATCACACACGCTGTCACCTACAACAAGTAACCGCCACCGATACTCAAGCGGCTTTTATGGTCTCTGCTTCTGCTCAGGGCTTTACAGTCTGTTTCCTCTCAGACTGACCTTCTCTGAGGACCTGGGCGACGTCCTGACTGAGCATGCTCAGAAGAACCCTGGTGTGGCTGACATGTGTCTGATGTTGGCCACCGTCGTCTACGAGGCCTGCAGGCTGGACAGGAAGACCGCACTGAGCATGTGCAGGAGAGGCCTGATCCACAACGCTGCCGACTTCATGAAGCACTGCGAGGACCTCACAGCTGGTCTGTGTGTGTGTGGGGGGTTGGTCCTCACTACTTCTAAGGACTGTTTGAAGTTTCAGACTTGGCTTTAAGGTTTAGGTTAGAATCAGGTTTAGGTTAGAATCAGGTTTAGGTTAGAATCAGGTTTAGGTTAGGGGCTACTGGGCTAGGGAATTATATCAAAAACGGTCCTCACAAGTATAGAAAGACAAATGTGTGTGTGTGTGTGTTTTCTTGCACAATTTACGGTCTGAATCTCTCTCTCTCAGAGGACTGTATGTGGGTTCTGTGCCGCTCGCCCAGCCTCTCCCTCCTTCAGCTGTTGACGGAGCCTCGGGGGGGCCAGGCGGCCATCTTGTCGGTGGGCGTGGCCCTTTCCACTCTGCTGAGGGACCGTCAGCAGCAGGATCTGGCCCTGCAGCTCCTGGACAGCTTCGTCAGCAGAGGACGAGGTGACCGACAGATAAACACGAAGTTTCTGTTTACGGTGATATTTTTGGCCGCAATAATCATCGGATGAGTTTGATTCACATCACACAGGAGAATAGAGCCTTGAATGTTGTTAGAATAAAAATGTAGTGATGGAGAGTCGCCACAGGGCAGGAAATATGGATCCTGAATCTGATCATTTATAAGTAACATACCACCTGACCTTGCCACATGTCTCGGTCCTCTCAGGGGTTTTGGAGGAGGTGATCCTGGAGGACAGCAGCTCTTCAGTGGACGTCTGGACTGACGTGGCGTCTCTGTGCACTGAGCTGAACCGGGCTGACCTGAGCCAGGCCATCATGTCCGTTCTGCTGGACCAGAGCGGGACCAGAGTCCTGTCACCGGACCTGGAGGGAGCCCGGCTCATGGAACACGTCTTCCTGTGAAAACTGGACCTGAAAGTCCCACAAAAGTAGAACCACTTTTCTCACTAAGACTAATTAAAGTTTTGATGTTTTTTTAATGTAAATGTGTTTGCCGGCCTCTTATTCAATGAAATCTGTTTATCATGTGATGCCTTCATTATATAGCCGACCTTTGACCTTCGAGCTCTGGCTGGTGTCAGTGAAATGACTCAGTAAAAATCTGAAACAGTGACGGCTGATGGCCAGCAGGTGGCAGACAGATTCACAAACTGAAGCACAGAAGGGATTAAAGGGGCCTTCAAACACACACAGAGGTCAAGCAATTCTTACTGTAATCATGATAATAATGATTAATAATTTATTTATAGAGCACTGTTCGAGCAATGAAGCACAAAGGGGAGAAAATGATCATTTATCTTATAATAAGGACAGAAAACTTCTTAAAGTTTGATGAAAGAAACCTTCTATAAATAAAATACAACAAATGACCAAAAGCTGGTCGAACAGAAGGTGACCTGCAAGAAGTTCTCAGATGTTTTACTTAAGTAAAAGTAATGAGGCGTCCTGGGAGCTCACCTGGCAGAGCGTGTACCATTAAGGTTGAGCTCTAAAAGTTTCAAAATGTTACTTAAAGTACCAAAAGTAAATGTCCTGATTATGCAGAATTTCAGAGTAATGTATATTATTGGATGATAGATTTTGATGCATTAATGTGTCTGTGTACTGTGTTTCTTTACAGCAGCAGCTCGACAGTTGATTCAGGAATAATTACTGACTAATTCTGCAAAACAGACTCTGGAAAAAGGGCATTTTGAAATAGAAAAAGTCTGTTATGAAATAAAAGTTCTATAAAACATTATAGTCTAATTCTTGTCGTGCAGTTTTAATTTTTATGTCTTCTGAGCATTTTAAGGCTAAGCTATCGCCATCTTTGTTGTGTACTGTTACCATGGTTACAGGTGTCGTCCTCGTCACTGTTTACTTGTTGACCTGAGTGCCCATGTGACTGATGCAACAGCCTGACTCTCCTCATTATAAACTCTGAACCGCTATCACTCTCTGTGTTGTTCCTGCTCACCTAGCATTAGCATTAAAGCTAATAGTAATAAATATCCATCATGAGTCCTCACAAGACCAACTGACCTAACACACACACTCACACACACACACACACACACACACACACTCAGCGCGCCAAACAGAGGAGCCTTTGTGTCGCCGAAGGCCTCAATCTGAGCCCCATCACTGCGAATGAAGCTTCACACACACTGAAATAACAGACTCCCACTAGTCTATACACAGAGCCTGCAGCCACAGCAGGCCGACTGTTTACCCAGCATCCTCTCTGCTCATCTCGTCATGTGGTCTCTCTCTGCTCGCCTGTAAAATTTAGGAAATGAAGCTTTTATTGTGGTGTGACCTTTACAGATAAAACAGTCAGATAGCTCTGAGTGTAATGTGACGTGTATAGTGCCCTTCTGTGAAACCTCCTTTGGCCTGACATCTTTCTCTGTTCAGGGATCAATATGTGGATCCCAAAATAAGAATTGGATCATTTTTAAATGCAAGCTGTAGCTCACTGCTAGCTAGCGTAAGCTAATACTGAAGCTAAAGCTCTGTGAGTTGGTTGAAACCATCTCCAGCTGACTTTTTAGTTTCCAGCTGCTCGTTTTAAAATGAGAATCTTGTAAAAGTGGTCTTAAATATGCACTTAATGGCTACATGATATCATGCTAACAGACTGGTGCTAAAGCTAACAGGTCCCAACTCATGTTATCATGCTAACAGATGCTAAAGCTAACAGGTCCCAGCTCATGTTATCATGCTAACAGATGCTAAAGCTAACAGGTCCCAGCTCATGTTATCATGCTAACAGAGACACTACATGTATAAAGTTGTTAAATCTAGCTCTTCCTTGAAAATGCTGATTACACCTTTACACGTTGGTCTGTCTCGTCACGGTGAGTTGTTTTTGTGGATTTTCTCATGAAGCCACTTTAAAACTTCACGTTAACTAGTTCATTTATTATTATTATATTATTTAAATTGACGTCGTATTTTCCGTCCCAGACTGTCGCACTGTTTCCATTTGTATGGAGAGGACGTTCAGCCGAATTAAGGTTAACAAATCTGCCATTTGTGTTCCTGCTTTCGGTTTTTTGTTAACTTCCATCTGACAGAAGACTAGTTACGTTATTTAACTAGTCTGTTGTGTTCGGCGCAGGATTCAATGCGTCCGGCTGTTTGTGTTTCCCACAATGTTCCGTCATTGTTGAAACATGGAAGTAAACGTCCGTTTAAATGTTACTGTCGTTGGTATAAAGCTTCAGACACATTAAACCTTACAGGTGTAGGTAGTTAGCCAGCGTTCACCGAAGATGGCATTAGGTAACTAAATATGTACATTCTGTAGACCTGAACGTTTCTCTGCAAACTAATAAGTAATTAAATGACTGCTTATATTTTCATGGATAAATTATAGAAATCCAATAAAATAACATCCACCCTGTCCACTTTATTAGGTACACATGTACAGCCTGCTTTGTGAGGCCTCTTTTGAATAAATTCAAAACTCTGACGGCTTCAGCGTCGAACACGTGAGCTCGGTGGAAGTTTTACCGTCTGAACTCTGAACTCTGCCTTCGGTTCAGCCAATAAACTCGTCCGATGATAAAAATTACAACAGCAATTCTATTCTGTCCCCGGCTATTTGTCAAATCTGAATATTTGTAATAAAAACGGCCGTGTTGAAAGAGGAGGCTCGATGTTCGTCTCTGAGAACATCACAAACCCAGCAGCTCATTTCTACTGTAGGAGCGTCACTAAACATCTGTGTATTGATCTGCTCGTTGCTTCAGCACCACGTTCTATATCAGGAGAAAAACACCGGCTCATATAAACACACACACTTTTATTACTTTGGCGCCAGAAACTGTGACACACAGAGAGACCAGCACAGGGTTCTGGTTCTGACCCTGAGACAGGAAACGCCTCTGAGGAAGACCACGAGGAGGAAGAAGACCGGTTGAGTCTCTGCGGTCAGCGAGGACACAAACGTCTTCTGGACGTGAGGACGGACAGAGTGAGGAAGACCTCTCAGGAGGAGTCTTCCTCCTCCACGTAGATCTCCCACAATGCACCTGAACGCCAACATCTCCAAACACGAATACAGGAAGTACTCACAGCCTGTACTCCAGTAAAAGCACTAACACCACACTGTAAAAATACTCAGTTACAAGTAAAAGTATGTAAGTGTTATCAGAAAAATGTATTTGTAAAAGTAAACGGACTCACTCTGCAGAGTGTTTGTATAGATGATTGATTCTCTAATGAAGTCATTTGAGCGCCTTGTGCTGTCCCACCTGAAGGACATCACCGACCCTCTCCTGGACCCACTGCAGTTCGCCTACAGAGCCAACAGGTCTGCGGACGATGCAGTAAACATGGCCCTCCACTTCATCCTCCGGCACCTAGACTCCTCAGGAACCTATGCCAGGATCCTGTTTGTGGATTTTAGCTCCGCCTTCAACACCATCATCCCGGATCTGCTGCAGGACGGGCTCTCCCAGCTGAACGTGCCTGACTCCACCTGCAGGTGGATCACAGACTTCCTGACGCACAGGAAGCAGCACGTGAAGCTGGGGAAGCATGTTTCTGACTCCCGGACCATCAGCATCGGTTCCCCTCAAGGCTGCGTCCTTTCCCCCCTACTCTTCTCCCNAGTAAAAGTATGTAAGTGTTATCAGAAAAATGTATTTGTAAAAGTAAACGGACTCACTCTGCAGAGTGTTTGTATAGATGATTGATTTGTTAGTACTGATGTATTTAAGTATGCTGCTGCTGCTCAGAGTAGAGCTAATTCTAACTACTTATTATAGTGTTTGGTAGTTTAATCAGTAATACTGCATCATATTGTATACAGCATATTCTTTGTATGTTAAACCTTTATTTGCAAAGTAACTTCGCTGTGAGTAGTGAAAATGAGCAGTGATGTTGAAAAAACTTTATGTATGAAAGAATGGCAGTTGTATATCTGGATATTGAAAAGGCATATGATTCTATGTGGACAGAAGGGTTGTTAATTAAAATTAATCAGCTTGGAATTGGAGGAAGGATGTATAACTGGATATTAGATTTCTTATCACATCGAACTTTTAGGGTTAAAGTGGGATCTGATGTGTCCAATGAGTTTGAAATAGAGGATGGAATTCCACAGGGAAGTGCAATAAGCCCTGTTCTCTTCAATATTATGATCAATGACATATTTAGGGATCTAGATAGGGACATAAGTGTCTCACTATATGCAGATGATGGGGCAATCTGGANTTATTGTATAGTGTGTTTTGTTTGAAATTTCACCTTATTTCACTTATTTATATATCTTCACATTGTTTACAGTGAAATTCTCTATTTAACATTTGTATACTTGCTTTTTCTTTATTATGCACCAATTCACCAACGCAAATTCCTTGTATGTGAAAACCTACTTGGCAATAAATCTGATTCTGATTCTTCTGATTCTGATTGTTAGTACTGATGTATTTAAGTATGCTGCTGCTGCTCAGAGTAGAGCTAATTCTAACTACTTATTATAGTGTTTGGTAGTTTAATCAGTAATACTGCATCATATTGTATACAGCATATTCTTTGTATGTTACACCTTTATTTGCAAAGTAACTTTGCTGTGAGCTGCAGTGAAAGTTGCCTTTCTGCGCCATCTTGGATTTTACACCGGTTGTAATGAATGTAATGAAGTTCACCTGCGCTTCGTGGTAGTAAGTCGTGTTTTAGTTACTTTAAAGCCGCCTGACATCGACATACATCCTCCTGAACTGTTGCTGGTTAGTTCACCTGCCCTCGGGTAGGTGTATGTTGGTATTAATCGTATGATAAATTAAGTTCTTTTTTAACACGGGATATAAGAGAGGAGTGCTTCGCTCGGCTAGCCGAAGCGGACCGTGTCACACAGAGCAGCCGTCCTCCATCAGGGCTAGTTGGTGACCGCTTCTCTCTGTTAGCGGACAGGACTGCAGCTTATTAGCATATGGCTAACATAACTAAAGGCTAACCGATCCAGCGTTGGCATAGAAGCTAACCAGCACACACAGTGACCCTCAGTCACCTTCACCTGCTGCCGTGAAGCTAACGTTAACTGACCGGGGCATTAGCATACCACGCTAACGGGTTAGCTGTTAGCTCTCTTAGCAAACAAACGAATGATGAGTCCCAGTCGGGCGCATTTTAAGGATAGATGGCGCCCTTTGTGCAATACCCAGAGCCGTGGCACCTGGATAACAGCACGCTGTAACCAACCTGGAGCTGGCGAGTCTGACAGTGGAGTTGCCAATAAGCGGTATTTGTGGACCGACTGTGGATGATGTCGCGGGGCTTACCCATCAGCCATAATGGCCATGTTTTGTGTGGAGCTACTGAGTGATATGTTACACGCCCGCGCCTCTGTCAGTAAACCAATAGTTAGTATTGACATAAACACAGTGAATGGATACCTGCACACTAGTGCCCATATTATTGCCAGTTCGTCGGCACATGTTAATCTGATTTGTTTTCCCAAGAATAGGCAATTCCCTTTTTGTGGGAGGAAACACTGTGAACACAGAGGCACGGGTCTGGCTTATACCCTGCAGGCAATCCTTGACTCCTCTATGCTGTGCTGCAGGTTAAGGACACAGCCAGCCATCCGGACACAGCTGTGCAGTGAGTCCAGTGGTGCCAAATCTTTCGGGTACAAAAAGCACATAGTGCCTCATATACAGCGTGAACATGAATCCCTATTTTCTACGATTCTTAAGTAATCTGCATTAAAAACCTTTAAATCTGACTGTGTTGAACTTTCAGATATGCTGAATTAAAAAGGACTTGATTAAACTATCAGGCTGGTGCTCGTGTCAGTTTTATATTTCTGTTATATTTGTAATGCCTGTTATGCTTTTCAGCAGGTTTAAATTCACATTTTAGAAATTGGTGGGTCCACCGCTTTGGTCCAGACTGAAATGTTGAAACTGAAAGTGTTTGATGAATTGTAATAATTTTAAGTAAATGTTTGATCATTAAAAAGGCGTATTGTAAAGACACATGTTCATGAGTAAATGTGATTTCTTTTCTTTGAGCACTGGTTTGCAGCGTTGTACTGCAACTGACTTTTATTACAGGAACATAATGCTAGAAAACTCTCAGTAAAAATAGTGATGCAGCTATGTACTGTGAATGTGTTTAAAGTACTAATGTAGTACTGTATTTAACAATACAGTACTAATACTGTAAACACCTTTTGACAGTTTATGATATAAAGTTATAAATCAAAATGCACAATGAGCCCAAGTGCAGTACGAGCACTAAAGTATTGATTAGAAAGTATAAAGTGACAGTTTTCACTGCGGGGCGCTCTGTTGTTATCATTTATATACAGACCTCCCACTGATGTGTAGGAAGACTGTAACACTAATATTAGAAATAACCTTAAACTGTGTGTTATAGAAGCAGTTCCTGTCATCAGCATTGATCCGGTTCAAACAGGACTTCAGTGTTTAAATCAGAACTTCAAAAAGCATTTGATGACAGAAACTTTATATCAACATAATGTCACACAGCTGTATTTATACTATATATCCTAATTCAGAGAGACAGACAGCAGAAATATGATGGGACAGTTATTTATTGATGGGGTTTTTTTTTAATGGAAGTTGGAGTTTCCAATGGGCCTAATGTGCGTGTGATTGGCCTGTGGGAGAAACCGGAGCACCCGGGGTAAACCCACGCTCATTACAAACTCCAAGAGGGCGTTAGATTTCTGTCACATCGTGTCACACGCGCAGATATTATCTGCGCGTGTGACACGAGAGAATTTGCTCGTGAGCAGGTTTTATCGTGCTCGCGAGAAATTACAGAAATCTGACGCCATCTTGGAGTTTGCAATGAGCCTAATGTGTGTGTCTACAAGCGTGTGACTG